>KZ507295.1:84858-97962 GCA_002844005.1 Limosa lapponica baueri
GTAGCCTTGTACTCTCACAGTTGCAGTTAATGTCACTATTGAGGTGGAATTGTGAGAAGGCTGTGCCAGCCAATTAAAATGGTAATATGACTTCAGGATCTGTTTGTGATCATATTGATTTCTTTAATGGAAACCTTCTCTGTAACCTTTTCAAAGCACATACTGTACTTTTTACACTTTTATAGATTAATCTTGTAAAACATTATTTTAAATTGTCACACGGTAGGATTGTAGAATTTTATAAATCGCCTAAAAGATGATAAAAAATACTGTGATTTCGTGATAAAGAGCATGAGAGCACTGCCAGCAGATCACAAAAAGTGCCTCAGAGTCTACTGGGAATCCCCCATGGCAGAATGAAAATTGCAGTAGAGCAATTAGAAGAAGGCAGATGTCTTTTATTAAGACACAGGGATTTGTTTTGGTGGGAAACTTGTTTTAAAAATGTAATATAGCTATCAAAGAAAATTTAGAATGTGAACAATTTATACTTCATAAAGTATAAAAGGGTGAGTAACAAGATCTTTCTGAGATTTGGAAGAAAGCAAGCGCTACAGATGAGTCTGTTAAATCATCAAACATCAGGCATGGACTTCATTCCTGAGGAATTCAGATGTGAGACATGAACCTAAAGCAAAATTCCAAACTGGAGTCCAACTCTTCTCATGCTTTACAAAACTGAACCTTCAGATAGAAACCAATGAGTAAGGTGTAATGGGATTTGAATTTTCTGGAGGGAGAAAAATACTTGGGGATGGGATTGTGTGAATGGATTTTAGTTGTGATGAAAAAAGGTTATTTACATCTCATAAGGGTAGGAAATTAATATGCTGCCAACTTCACTGAATTGTAAGAATTCCTTGGCACTTAAAATAGTGGGAAAATATTAAAATGTACTGGAGAATTGTTGATGATGATTTCGAAATTATGTTTTATTCAGCCCATTTCAACGGATAGTTTCAAACATTTTTGTGATAACCTTCATATTCCATGCCAAAATACGTGTGTGGGGTTAGTGTTATGCCGAACCTTGTCAGCTTATTAAAATGAGGAGCAAGCAAAAATGAGCATAGGTCTCACCATTCATTATTTAGGGCAAGCACTGGATCATACAAAATTGCTCAACTTAGTCAGAATGTTTAGACTGCATATCTTTGTAATCCTTTTGCAATTTACTCAAAATCTGTATTGCTGTTGTTCAGAACTCTGTTTATATATATGTGGTGTAGCATATACTTTACAAGTGAGGTCAGCAGTTTTGTTGTGGTATTTGCCAGCCACTGAGACCCTTGTTAATGGCTCAGAGAGAGGCAAAAGGAAGCCCAGGCATGGTGCTAGTCTCTATAGACATAGAAGAGGGCTAAACATAGATGCAGTGCTTATATTGACTTCTTGCTTATTTGAGCCAGCTCTGCCCCTTTTGCAGAAAATAAGAGGAATGTGCACTATTTCCTTTATGCTTTCTTAACAGGTGATGGGCTTTGCTTTATTCTACCAAGATGGTATTTAGGTCTCTTGGCCTTTAGACTACCCACACTGCTATGTGTGCTCTTTAACTGTGTGATTCTCAATCAGATATTGGATGTTCCTCAAGACCAAACCAAAGTCACATCTTCTCTTCAGAGCACCCTTAGCAGCTGTTTCTTGAAACGGTTTTTGCTAGTACCTAAACACCGAATCTCTCCTTCCCATCCCAGTGTCATGATCAGTCCACCCCATCCTGGATGGCATATGGATAGTATAAACCCAAAGCTATGGGTTTATATGGGTTTTACGTTAATCATTCACTAGGATGTTTGCCAATTTGATTAAATTCTAAGCTCTCTTACCCATCACAGCCTGTTCAGTCTTGCCTTTTTATTTTTTCTTTGCATTGCCTTGTCTCTCTGATTATCTTCCTATCATCAAATTTCATTATGTGAAATACGTGGATACTATATCAATTAGAGCTAGACCTTCCAGTTCCCCACCTTAGTGATTTTTCTTATGCTTTGAGTGTTTCTTTCATGCTGGAAGTGTTGTCTGCATGCAGGGGAATAAATGGATACCACACAGGGCAGTATCTACTGTGAGATTTGTTCACCCTCGTGTTTCTGCTGCAGGTGTGTGTGGCTCACTCAGTGGATGGTGATACAAGCTGTAAGGTAGCTGGCTGTTGTTTGGAAATGTACTCTGTGCGTTGCTATACCATGAGTTATAGTGGCTATGGGAGACTGATGGTAACAGAAGTGGCTCTTCCCTCTGCAGTGTAGTTTTCTGTCGTGTCTGAGTTGCACAGACACCAGGCATGTTTTCATACACATTTCCTTTGCAGCAAGGGTGACAAAAACCTGACCAGAAGGCCTTAACTTTGTCTTGTTCCCCATGGTGATTGTGTTTAGGAGAGACCTCATCAGAGGTGACCATTTCCTATACTCTCCTCTTTCCATACCAGGCAGAGGCGGATGAAGAAGCTGTGGTAGATGCCAGAATGCTTTACCCACTCTCTCTCCTAAAAGGTACAACAGCTATTTGGAACAGCGTGGCATTGTGGAAGCACATTTTCTGTGTGCAGTGAATGCCTGAAGGTATCTCTTTGAGATCTGTAAATCTCAGCTGGCATTGTCAGGCAGCCTGTGGTGGCCCACAGAGGCCGCTACGCTTCTGGCCTAGCTCCTAACAGATAGAGATGGGAGTACACTGGTCTTTGGTCTTGCTCTAAGATCCTGTGGGCCTGCACCAGTGCTCCGTGGAAGGTCAGTTTAATTTGCTTTTTGGCGTTCTAGTCCTTCATGTGAAATAATGAGCATGCTGCTCTGCATCTGCAAAAGTGGTGTTACAGCTTTGTTAACATGTGTTTTACTTGCTGGTGCAGGAAGATGTGTGCGGGCATACAGAACTGTAGGGATTACTGGGGTAGTGTTGGAGAGCTGTTCAGCATGGTAGACACAGAGGCTTATTCCTACCACCACTGCATAAACTAATTGCTCTGTGGGTTTTGTCACAGAAGAGACTGCAGGGAGCGTTGGTGATGATAAGACCAGAGCCTGGGAGCACAGTAAAACTGAATTAAGCTGATATGGTAGGCACACCCAAATTCTGAAAAATTTCAGAAATATTGGTTCAGTCCAATGTAAATAAATCCCTTTTAATTGAATATACTGGTGGGTTACATATCTTGCATTTTATTTAGCTTTAAGTGTGAATCTTTGCTGAGTTCAGGATTTCCTGGTTTGATCAATTTCCCAAGATAAATTGTCTGATTTGTGTACAACTGTGATAAAATGCAAAGACGCCCTCACATCCACCACCTTCTGCTTCTCCTGCTTTCCACCTACTGCTTGATTCCAACTGATTAAACACATCGGTAACATGCAGCGGCAACAGACAGTACTTCCACACCCTTCCTGTGCATCCACATAGAAAGCCTGGGGAAAGCTAATGAGCTGCACATCATTCTCTAGCAGCTCTCCACCTGTTTGTGTGCCCTCTTTATAGTTCTTTCCACATCAGTGGCCATTAATTATGGGCAGTTTACAGCAGGAATGAAGTACTCCAGAGTATCCTGAGTGGACAACTGGTGCCTTTCCTGTGGGAGATGTGGTGTGGGGTCTTTGACTCGGTGACTCATCATTTCCAGAGGCACGCACCAATGCTCACCTCACCAGACCTGTTTGAAGCTATCTGAAAGAATCTTTAGGTGCACACTGCTGTTTTCTTGTATACTTTCAGTGAGGAGTTCCTCACTGAAATTTTATGGTAACTTTGTGTAATAACCGACACATAAGTTGGCCAGTCACCAGTCTGGTGAGACACTCTGTCAGTCAAGTAGAACTCCATTAAACTATCAGCTTCTGTTTTGAGTATTTCTATATGAAAACAGATTTTCTCTCCAATATTCACAGGTTTGACAGAGAGCAAAATATTTCCATTTCCCCCAGCAAACAGCTTGTCCTCATGTAATGACAGTTTTCCATCTGCAAGAACTGCCTTTTTGATACCACAAACCACCTGAGGTGAAAATGTAACTGACTTGCTTTTCTGTAAACCTGCCAAAAGTAAAATTATTTTGCCTGTAGCAAGAACTGTTTTCATGCTAGTGTATTCTCCAACTTCCCTAAAAGTTACATACTTCTGATTTTATCAGAACAGAAGAATAGCTATAGTGTCTCTCTTGGCAAATTTAACCTATTCTGTTGTGAATCAAGACAGCAGTCTTATTTGTGAGTTCAGGTTTCATATTCACTGAAGAAAGCTGTGGTATGTCAAATTATCCCTTGTCTGTACCTAAATTTGAGCTTCTAAATCACTGGTATGTGCCTGACTGAATAGCAGACCCATTTCTGGAAATAAAGGGAACTGCAAATAGCATTTTCAGCTCCTTTTGAAGGTATTTTTGTTTAGATTTATAGATATAGATTTAAGTGCCTAACTTTATGTATTCATTTTGAAAATATTTGACCTGAAGAATCATATATTAATTACAAATGTTCCAATTATAGAGAGTGAGATGTCCAGAAGAGGGAGAGGTGACATGGGAGAAAAAAAAATACAAAATAATAAGTATTTTGGCTGACGTCCTCTTCTGACAGACTCTGAGGCCAATCTCAAGTATGATTATTTATTTTAAAATAATAGTTTTCATCATGTAGTTAAAATTGTCTTCTAACTTTGACTTATTTTTTCCACTCATTGTGATTTTCCTTATATTGGAAGATACTTAATAAAAAGCATCACTTGCCCTGACCTTGCCAGCATCCCAAAGCATTTGACAAGTTGTATCATGTCTTTAATCTAGTGCAGCAGTATTCGAAATCCTAAAGAAGTTATCCATTGTGCATCTGTGCTAACTTTGGGTAGCAAGGGGACTCTCAGACTAGAGTACAAGTCACACAAACCTGCAAGCTCCTTCCTGCTGTGTGACCTAAACTGCTAGAGAGTTTTCCTTCCCAACAACTTGCAGTTTTTGGAATGCATTGCTGTTAGGCATGGCTTCTTCCTTACTGCGCGTCCTATTTATGCAAAAATCCTTCTGCCATGATTCCTTTATGCCAATAACTCTGCCTTTTTCTCCTATTACCCGTGACAGCATCTTAAATGCTTCTTCTTAGTTACATTATTTCCCAGGAAGGTTATTTCCCCCTTGGAAGGCAAAGAAAAATGGCTTTATCCTTTCTGCTGCTGTAATCCTGTCTGTGCACTTCTTAAGCACCCTGAATCCAATTGTGTTTGGGATGGGGAAGGCGAGAAGTGCATTCTATAGTCCTGCCTTTTTGGGTAGTCCCCAACCTCCTTCATGATCACAGAAGCATTGGTATGAGGAATGGACTTCAAAGAATATTTTACCTAGTTCTTTACTGCTGGAAGGATGGATATTTCTTTAATGAAGTTTTATGCAGTGTGAAATATAAAGTGAGAAAAAGATGAATACAAGATACCCAAGTATTCATCACAGTTGCTTCCTAGGAGAAAAATGTTTGTCCTAGTGAAATTGATATCAATAGCATTGTCTGTGTTGATTTTTGCAGAGCTGAGAAAAATTTCAACATTAAATAATAAGCCTTGGCTGCATATTTTGCTGGTTCTATTTGTATTTCATCAAGTAATGGAGTAGCAGCTACAGCAGATTAGAAAAGCCAATCTGTATTCTGACCGGCTATGGACTCAGTAATTTGAAAGCTCTTTAAGTCAACATTATTTTAAAATATTTTTAATCACAACAACATGAAAAATAGCATGGATTATTACTGCACTAGCAAATTAATGTAAGAATGTATAAAAGTGGGAGACAGTTAAAAAAAATGCTGCTTGAAGAGACTCTCTTTAACAATATGCAATAAAGCTTAACACTTTGACAGTCTAAAAATTGACAGTTGAATCATCTTAAAATAATACAGTAAGAGCTGTCCAAATATAGTCCGTCAACAACTGTTTGATACCAAGAACCCTAGAAAAAGCATTGCAATAGCCCAAGTTATAACAGGCATTCAGAATTTCGAGATAAATCAGTGCAGCAGTGTTTACATGATAAACATGTAGACCAGCGTTAAATCATGTCTTGCCTTCTACTGAACCAACTAAAACGTTCCCAAAATTAAAATATTAAGAAGAAAATATTGTTTCACAAGAAATTAATTTAAAGATATATATTCTACATATTGATGTGTATTATATACATAAATCATCTTGGAAGTATTTTGAATGCCACATTGGATATAAGCAAAGAGACATTACATTTTCTGTGTGACAGAATTATTAGGCTGCAGCTGCAGATTGGGGCTGTGAATTTTTTTATTCTGACAGTAAAGCATTTCAATAGACATGGAATACAAAATGTTTCAAGCCAAACCTTTAAGGAACTGTATAGGCAGTGTCATCATACCCTTAAATATTCTAGAAAAAAAGAAAATAAAAAATGAAAAGGTTCATTGAGAAAGGAAGGACAATCTCAGTCTAGAATTTCTGCTAGACATAAAATCACTAAGGTCCTAGTATAAAATTATAAAGTTCACAAGTTTTCTTCATTGGAGCTTTAGGTCTAAATGACAGAACAACAATAATGCTGCATTTGCCTTGGAATCCAGCAATACATAGGAGAAGTTAGATGAAATAAACTTAGTATGAGGATCCTTAATAATACAGTTGTTTTAAACTAAATGAATTGATGCAGTTCACATCTGGGTACACAGAACTTATGTCACTTGTAGCAGTTGCTTCTCTGCTTGCTCAGTGTTGCCTTACAAAGGCTATGCTTGTTTCAGAATCAGAATTCAGAGGAAGATCTATGGAGCTATCTGTGAGTCAGTGTGTGTGTTTGTGTGTATTTTCACAATAGCCCATGGAGGCAACACAATAAACCTCTGCTGTTTAAAATACAATTTTAGTTTGCGGTAAGGGCAATAGCAAAGTGGCACCTGTTTACCATCACAAAGTCTTGCTCTGTCAAGTTGTAGTACTTGGCACCAACAGAAATTTACTGCATTTGTCAGAGTTCCAATCCAGTCAAGTCTTAATAATGAAAATTCTTCACAAATTGTTTTAACAAATAGTTCCAAATACATGTAGCCAATCTATTGAGTAGCTTTCCAGCAATACTCAGCCAGTTTGCAAGTGCCTTGTAGCGACATTCTGATTTGTAAATCCCGCTTTAAGTGTCAGCACTGTAGCTGTATATTGAAAGTCCAGTTGTTCAGTCTGTTTTTATTTCACTATTTTTGACAAACTCATCCCTTGTCTCCCTCCCTCTGGAAGCAGAAAATACATGGTTTAAGTATTCATAAATGCACACCCTTCTGGGGGACAATCCCCACCTCTAGGGAGAGCTCTGGACAAAGTCACTGTTTGGAACCATCGATCATGTTCATGTTCACAGACTCACGGCATCTTTTGAAACTCTAAACCCTGTTGCTTTCTCCTTTACTATTCTCTGTCCATATATGTTGTTGCAAATCCTTAATTTCTTCCACAGATTACATAAATACAGGCTTTGTAACAGCGAGGTTTACTTGCACATGATAGCTGAAAATTACAGAGCATTTTTGCTTTCTTATTACTATTCTGCAATTTGCAGGGTAAAGTATCAAGGGTCAGAATCACTGTTCTTTTGTCATTAAGAAATTTCATATTTCAATCCATTTTTAACTACAAGTGGCAGGTTAGAAATAATGAGAACTATGCGCTAATACATCTAAACCCAGACCTTACTGCAGGCAGCCTGTGTTCTGATCTCTAGGCTCCACAGATGCAATGTAGGTTGTATCATGCCTTGCAAAAACCAATTTGATCTTCATAATCTTTTGTTCATCAGGGCTATCCTGTCAGTGTCAATGACGTGAGAATTGAAGTCTGTTATGGGTACGTAATTTTCTTACAGTCATTTTAAATAAATCAATGCCATGTTAGCTCTAGGGGATCTTTTTTTGATTATTAGCACTTGATCATTTGTTTCATGTGACCTTACTTTTATGGCATATACCACAAACCCAAAGAAATTTTTAGTATTTAGCTTCAGGATTTTTAAGTCCAAAATTGGTATTAATTTTTCTGGCTCATTCTCTCTCTTTCCGCACTCCCCTTCTCTCCTCCCCTAGTCCTCCTCCTGGTAATACCTTAAAAGCCTTTTTTTATGGTAACTAAGTAAAAACCAAACTGGAACTGAATGCTTACGCCCAAACTGTCAAAAAAAACCCTAGAAAATTGCTGTTAGAAGTACCTTCTTCATGTTTTGCAGATCTCATCCTGCATTATATTTCTGGCAGTCACGGTTTACACTTTCATTTGCAGCTGAAGGATTTTAGCATTCATATAAACCATTCCTGTCATTACCAACCATAGCACTAGAAGGTTACATATCCTTGAAAGGATCCTTTCACAGATGGCTTAGTTTTGTGCTTGTCTTTATTGAGGTACTCCTCAAGACCAGGTTTCTTTGATTCAGTTCTTTATTTTCGCAGAACTTTTTATTCAAATGTATTTCCTGTATATCCTTAACATAGCAAAGTTTTTGGACTTTGTATTTGCAAAGCTGTCCTGGATCTGTTCTCCTGAGAATAAGTTAATTTTTCCCCTGTAAATAACAATCACATTAATCTCTTGTACTGTGGGGATCCATATTTATTTTTTTCAACCTTTTCTCAGTGTTCACATCTTACATTCCATTTCCTCAAAAGCGTGTATTTTCTGGTGACAGATACTCTCTCTGCCAAGACAACCTGACCCCATGGTTCTGGTGCTGAGTCCCTTCTGGTACCTTCCCTTCGCAGCTTCTTCTTTCCCATTTTTCTTAGCTTACTGTGTCTTGCCATAATTACTCTTCTGGCTGTCTCTGGGTGACTTCAGAGGTAATTGCTTTTATCCCTTCTTCCTGCCTCATCTTCTCTCCTCTTTCCCTTCACCTCATACTCCACTGTAATGAACTTATCCCTCAGTTCATTTCTCCTGCATTAGCTTCTCTCTTTTTCTATTGTGTCCTTGTGTGCACATGCACATTCTGGCACAGATTGCGCGCTTTTTCTCAACTTTTTCATGTTTTGTATTTGAGGGTGATGAATCCAGAACTTAAGTGAATTCAGGATAAATCCAGAGTCAATATGTCTTGCAGTTTATGGTCTGCAGTTCAATGTCGAAGAGATCATAAGAAGAAAAAAGCATGGTGAAGTCAGAGATGAAGTCTGTTGCTTTCACATCCTCTTGATAGAGCCAAACTTGCTTCTTGGGCTCAATGAGGGCAAACTTGTACTGACTTCCACTAGTCAGGACATCATTTAGTTTGAGTGAAGTCAGGAGAATCTGCCTTTCCTCCAGAAGGAAAAGTTGTGGTATCTCATTCATGCTACTATTAACTGTTCACACTAGTTTGCATTTCTTGTGCGAACTATTGCATTTAGCTAACAGCTAGCTTCTAGGCATGACATGCTGCCTTACTGACCAATAATAAGATAGGGATGGTTGTATTGCTAATCACTAAAGGAAATTACTGCAATCAAAATAATGGATTAGAGTTCGCAAGTGAATCTATCTCACTGGAAGAGTGCTGGGTTTTGCTTGCTGCTTTGTTTTCTGTGATAGAATTAATGTGGACAAATGTTCATTTCAGCAATATTAATAAATTCATTATCATATAATCGGTTTAACAAATTGTGTTTTTAAAAGTTTAGTCTTGACGTGCTGCAGATAGAAGATAATTAGCTACGTAGGGGTACAGCAATCACTGCTTAGTGGTAATTGATTGAAAAAGTGGTAGGAGTTTTCAGACACGGTTTCAAAATGTTTAAGTGGTCATTAGTGTGAAAGCCTATCAGTGGCCTAAGAGGTGTATTAAAGGTTATCAGGTGGCTTTTACTGTCTCATTCTCATGTCGATTACAATTGGGTTTTTTTTTCAGATACTAGGGAAGTATTTCAGTCTTGCTGTTTTTCTTGTAATTAGCAGATTGGTGTGGGAAGATGTCATCGGGATGTAGTGCTGTTTCCTGATGTGCAGGAGGTAGTGTTTCTGAGTGTAATCAGCAGCTTTTTTAAAATGGATTTTGCAGTCATGAGGTGACAAGCTATCAAAGTAAAGCACTTCAGTAATTTAATGTAGTTTACTTCATGTAGCTTTCTCATACTACAGAAGGATCATCCATTAACTGCATAGTCATTGCAGGGATTTAAAACAACACAAAACTCTGTACATACTCAACAAAGTATGTATTCTTTTTACTTAGCATTGAAGAGTAGGTGAAGATTTTTCTATGTGCAAATTAGCTTAATATCCTAATAAGTAAATTAATTTTTTCTCAGTGAGTACACATCATTTCTATATTGGACAAACTGCAAATACATGGGGCCATCTTCTCAACTGGTAAAAAAAGTACAATATGCAGGGAATTCCCGTTCATGAATTGGTATATCCTAGCTGACTGTGTCAGTTCTCCCAGAAACCTCAATATTCAGATAAAAATACTTTAATTGATGTCAATTCATGTGTATAACAAGAGGCTGTCAAAAATGGAGCAGTCATCTGCAAAAAGGCTGCCTAAATGTTTCAGGGCCAGGTTGAAGAATAATAATAGGGAATGTGAGTTCTCAGGGACCTAATAAATACGAAATGTATTATTTCATCATACTAAAACTGAAGCTCCAGAAGAGGCAGTTGGAGAAACCTAATTATGCAATTATGATCTAATAAGGAAGAGCCTTCAGAGAAGGAATACCACCAGTGACTGAGTGGGATGTCATAACTGTAGGCCTTCAGACATTCTACAAAAGGAGCCAAGCTCTCTCTTACTTGTGAGGCCTCTTCACCTTGATCTGTGTGCAGACACTCAACTCTTGTATAGTAGTTTCTCTATCACTGTAATACTCTGACACTTCCCCCCCCCCAAAAAAAAAAAAAAGAAAAGAGGATAAAAAGAAGAAAGGGCTGAGGGCAGACGTACACAGTTTGGGACCTGTACCATCATTCCATCATTTCAGAACTTCCCATCCCACATGCACAAAGTGGAAGATGTCTGGAGGATTCAAAACCGTATGGTGAGCTGCTGAGAAGGACAAAGAAGATGCTTTATGACTCTCCTACTACAAGAAATTGAACAAGAGGTGAATGAATAAAAGCCCCAAGATAGAAAACTGTACCACTACAGCAGGAACAGCAGCTGTCTCAGGCAAGAGAAAAAATGACGTGTAAGGAGCAATGGTGATGGCAATGTGAGCTGGAGATGTCCCCAATTCAAAAACTAATGAGAACCAGGGAGTGTCATCTTGAAGTCGAGCCAAAGCACTGTACCAAAGGAATTCAGTGGAAACAGAAGTAGCAGCTGTCATCAGGCAGCAAAGAGAGCTTGATTTGTAGGCTAATGAAAAGTTCAGGGAGCATGTTAATTTGACTCAAAAACTTTAAAAATGCTGACTGAATCGGAACAGGCCCTGTAGTTCTAAAGGTCATTAAGGTGTATTATGGGGACAGGAATCTTGAATTCTGGGCAGACAGCTTGCATGGAGTTTAAGCTTAAACTTGCGAGTGAAACATCCACATATAATGGGATGTCCCTTTAAGGACCGGTCAACTGCGTGTGCTGACTGCTGGATTGAAGACAAAAAAGCTGTTTAGGTGCTAGAGAACCTCATCTAGGCTGCTATGAAAGGTTGGACCCGATGATCTTTCAAGGTCCCCTCCAGCCTGGGCTGTTCTGTGATTCTAAGGTGTACATATAGGTGGGAAGAGGACGAAGATGGGATATTGTCCCACAACAGGCAGTTTGCCGCAGTAAGAGCTGCCTGCAAATTTGAGCACCTACCAGAGGAGCCAAAACCAAGGGATCACTGGGGACTGTGGCAAGAGGGGATACGGCTGCAAGGCCTTGCCAGGAGAGAAATATGGGAAGCTCTAGGAGAGCTGCCAGACAAGAAGCAGTAGAGGACTAATGAAAAATGACCTCATGAGCCACAGAGTTAAAATCCCTCATTCCCTTACTAACCGGCAAGAACAATGTTCTAAGAAAGAGACTGGTTGGTGCTACCCTGAGAGGGAAGATGCTGCTAAAAAAACATTTCCTGAGATGGGTTCAGTAACCAAGTTAGCAGACGGGACCTTGAAGGCAGCTGCCAGCTGTTCCCTACGTGTGCTAGTATGCATATTCATTTCCATATGATCCATTTTCTCCTCCATTTAACTCCTCTATACCTTTAATGAACAGTAATAAATTAATGGACCTGTTTTTTTAGGGTAGGTAACAAACCCCCGAAACATAAATTGAGTCATACTTGTATCAGTTTAAAAGCAGAAGAATTGAGGCTCTTTGTATGTCCTACATCTTACAGGAATTTCTCCTGAATTTTGGCTGTTTACAAAAACAATCAACCCTTTCAGGATTTTAGGATGCCTCCATGTATGTGCCCTGCAAAGGAATTGAGGCAATAGAGAAAATAGCTGTGCTGCAATTCCTGGTGGGTCTCCAGTGTGCTTCCACCTTACTCTTACCCCAGGATTGAAAGGGATCGCAGGAATATCCAGATTATGATCCCTAATGCTATGAGTTCATTTGCATTTTCTTTGTTAAGTGAAAATGTTTTTCTGTAGTGGTAGGAGTGATATATTTATGACCACAGCAGTTCACATTTCATGGTGAATATATGTGGGGCGATGGCAAGTTCTACTAAATACAGATTTCCTGTAAAAAGGTTCAGCCGTGTCTCTAGACTGTTAAAAGAGAAAAAAACATTTTACAGGAACAGATGGTGTAGCTTCTTATTTTTTTCTTGTTGTTCAGTGGAAAGTTCAGAAACTATTTCTTTTTTGAAGAACTGTACTTTTTTCGTGGGAGTGCTAGGTAAGCTAGTGCTCGGTGCTTGGTTTTTAATACATGACATGGTATTGAAAAACTGGAGCTATTAGGTAAAACATCAAGTCCTTTGGGAGTCTGTCTTATCTCTTCATACTCTTTTTCTTCAAAAAGAATAAGAAACAACTACTTACGGTTGTTTTGCTAAATACTTAACTGTTTCTCTCAAGTATACTTAGTATGATTTAATACGAATTTCAACATCCTGGCTTATTTTTAATATAGGTTGAATTATTGCTTGCTACTTCCATTTTCTGGAAGGTATGAGGTCACATTGTGGATTAGATCAGTAATAGGAACTG
>KZ507296.1:14082-30877 GCA_002844005.1 Limosa lapponica baueri
ATTTTTTTTTTAACACAACTTCTCAATCTTTCCTCTTGATATGAGAGAACAGATGCCGCATTTGATTTCCGCTGAGTCTGGTTGCAATGACACCCCTAATTCATGTGTTAAGTTATGTCAAAAACATAAGTATTTTATGCTGTAATACACAGTATTACTGAAACTAACAATATT
Source organism: Limosa lapponica baueri (assembly GCA_002844005.1). Taxonomy (NCBI): domain Eukaryota; kingdom Metazoa; phylum Chordata; class Aves; order Charadriiformes; family Scolopacidae; genus Limosa; species Limosa lapponica. The sequence goes on from KZ507296.1 coordinate 14,257, forward strand.
ATTTGCATATTTATAACAAGGTATAATGAAATCCCTATAATAAAACCAAAAGTTATGCTATAGATTTATTTACAAACAGTCCAGCAAAGAAGTATAAATACTTCTACATTTAAGGTTTAGGAAAACATAATTTACAAAATATTCAAATATATACAGTCATCTGAAAAACTGCCAATATTAAACTTTGATGCAGGCGAAGAATTGGCTGAGTCTATTCATTCCGTATTGAAAGAGGCGGCGGCTTTCACGGCTTGTCTGTTATTTTCCAAAGTCAGACGTATGTTATTTACAAGGAGAGACTGCTCCTCTCCCAGCTAAACGTGGCCGGAGCTCTGAGCGTGCTGTCCCAAAATGTCGTCTATCATTGTCAGATTGTTCAACCACTCCTCGTCGTTGCTGCCGCTGTTCTTCATGAGGGAGTCGAGGAAGTCCGTGTCGCTGCAGCTGGCGGGCACCACGGCGCTGCTGTGCTGGGACACAAAGTCATACTGCGGCAGCTCGGCGGCGGCCCCCATCCTGCCGAAGGCGTCGGGGGGCTGGCCCGGGGAGGGGTAGCCGGGTGGACCCAGGCCCGAGGCAGGAGCCAGCTGGTTAAACCCGGACACTCCTTGGGGCATGGATTTCATAACATTCATAGCTGGCAACGGTCCTCTGGTTAAATTGTGTCTCAAGTTCTGATTACTCATTGAGCTCAAGCCCTGGCCGGACTGCCCCATGCTCAGTTTTTGCATCTGCCTGACCTGGACGCCGGGAGCGATCTGGTTCGGAGGCACCACCGCCGGCTGGGAGAACTGCTGCCCCGGCGCGCTGGGTCTCACGTTCTGTTTGGAGAAGAGGGCGTTACCGGAGAACTGCTGCATGCTGGTGTCCATCTGGCTCTGACTGGGCATCCTCGGCACAGCGGTCGGCGTCCACATCTGGGCAGACGAGTTGGGGTAGACGTTAGGGATTCTTGGCACGCTCGGCTGCCTCAAGTGCTGCTGAGTCGCAGAGTGGTTTGCTAAGGAGCCAGAGCTGAAGCCTGCCATCGGCATTCCCGGCCGCACAGCCGAGTGGCTATGCGCCGTTTGGCACCCCGAGTTCATGCCCAGCGAGTTCTGGCTCGGCCGCAGCGGCATGTTAAAGTCAGAATTAGGTGGGAAAATCCCCTGCTGCTTGCCAGGGTTGTGCGGAATCATCACCATTGTCCCGCTGCTCTGGCTGGCGGTGGCGGGGGCCATGCCTGCGGAGCCCAAGGTGCTCTGGAGCATGGCTGGGTTGGAGGGCAGCATGCGGTGGTTGGGCGGAGGAGCCGGCATCACCTGGCTGCAGTCGGCGGGAACGGGCTGCTGCACGGCTGCGGACAGACAGACAGACAGACAGACACGTTAGTCGGTGAGCGCATGTTCACCCCGGAATCACGGCAGAGCCTTTAAAGGCGGCTGCTCTGTCTCTCTCTCTCTCATTACATGGGCCCCTCCTCCGTGTTCTTTGTCACAGAGTCATTCCTGGAGCAATAAGGAAATGGGCAGATCTCATGGTATGGGATGAAATGTGAAATGCTTGTATTTCAGGGCAAAGAATCATTAAGTGCCCTGTATTTAATCAGACCCCAGGCCCTGGCTCCTCGAGGCTGTTCATGGCACGCCGTTTCCCTCCTTACCTTGAAACTGATTTATCTGCTGAGCTGTAAACAAACTCCTCTGCTCAGATGTTACTCCCAGCATGTTTTGTCTCTGCTTTTCCTGCAAAACAAGGGGGATAATAGTCAAGTTGCAGTCTCTTGACAAACAAGAATAGCAGCAGACACCTGAAGTGTAGCCGCTGTCATCATTAACAACCTCTCCCAACACACCCACACCCCCCCCTCTGATGAGACTCGGCACGGACAGTTCATTTGAGACCAGATCTTAGTTGCTCCCATGCCCCTTCTTGGAAAGGTGTCCTCACAACAGCCCAGCATTGGGAAGCACAGCCTTCAGCCCACGCTGTGCAGGTGGCCCAAGGCCCAAGGGGAGCTGGATGAACATGAAGACTCTCGTGTTCACCAGCTTATGAGTGAAGCACAGCACCTGGGGAACTCTCTGTGGATGGTGGAAGCTGAGGCTGGAAAAGTCCCACTGTCTTAGAGCAGCACAGATAAGCTTGATGCCAACTGATGACAAGGAGGCAGAGTTGGTTTTGAAAGGGAGTTTGATCAAGGAGCAGGACAGTACTCAGTTGAGAGTTTTACTGAGCTACTTCTCATCTCATTTCTCATCCAAAGAAATGAGCCTCTTTGACCCAAATCCAGCAGTGCACTCAGAAAGTCAGAGGCACATGTTTAATGCTGCCTCACCCAACTCAACTGTGGGATTCCCCCATCCCTGCTCCTTCACAGCGTGTTACAGCCAAGTCCAGGACAAACTGGAGTCTAACATCTGCTCTGGTAGATCCCCAGGGAGCCAGAGAGAAAGGCAAGGCATGGAGAACATCTCTCCTGGGGCTGACTCACTCTCCAAGCCTCCCTTCTCTGCATCTTCCCTCCCAACTTCGTGGCTGACCAAGGATGACGGCAATGATACGGAGGTGACTGAATCCTTCCCTTGCACATGAGTGGGCAGATCCGCACTTGGACTTGCTGAGCAGCCCTTGGGCCTGGCCTCTCCTGGGCATGACATCCTGGACTCACCACAGCCCTAGCCTGACTCAACCCAGCAATTCCAGGGTCACTCCTTAGTGTTTGCTGACTGGTGGTTTCCCCATTCCAGTTAGTCCTGTCCTTCCCAGTGAGATGGAGAGCACAGGAACCCACAGAGGCACTCAGCATCGCACCTGCATCAGCTGTCGTTTCATTATTTGCTGCTTCAGTAAATGGTTCCTCATCGTGTACCCATTCACCGTGGCTGGTGCCGGCACAGAGCCTCCGCTTGGGATGGAGCCCGGCTCCTGAAGTCTGGCAACAATTCCAGCATTTTGATCCTGCCAAGAAAGATGGAAAAAGAAAATTAATCTCATCAGGGAGATAACAACAGAAGCCCTTATCCTCTCTGCTGATGCCCTCTCTCCGGTCTTTGGCTGTCCCAAGGCCAAAACACCTTGTGGATTCACAGGGACCCACATGTCACAGGGAGGACAGCGAGGGGCAGGGGACTGTGCTGATTTCTCAGGTTCAACACAAGAAGTGAGAGAAGCAAAAGGTTAATCCAAAATTCGTTGTGACTAGCCCAAGGCTACAGGACTGATTCACTACCATTACTGGAGTCACGTGGCTGCCTGGCTGGCAGAAGGGATGTGAGTAAAGCGTCACATTTCCCACCAGTTCCCCAACTGTTACACTGAAAGACATAAGGAAAGAAAAGTTGCATCGGGGTAGGATTTGGCAATTGGATATAAAAGAGAAGCCTACAGTAAAAGAAAACAGCAAACCAAAGGCACAAGAGGGGAAAGATGCCATCAGACCAGGAACATGGAAAGATGGGGAAGACATGGACCTGGGACTGAAGTGGTTCTTGTGGGTTCCATGATCGGACAAATGAGGAGAGTGAAAGGAGAGGAGAACATGCAAAAACGCAGGGTCACAGCCAGGCACAAATCAGTAATGCACTGGGTCTGACTCCTGGCTGGTGCAGGCTGGCCTCACTGTAAGTCCTCAATGAAAGATCTGAGTTGACTTACACCAGCTGAGGACTTGCCTCCAAAGAAAGGGCGTTGTGGGAAGAAGAGAAAAAAAATTCACAAGAACATGATAAAGACACAACCCAAAAGGGAAAAAGAATTAAAAAAATACTTAAGTCTAAACACCTTAGAAGCTGGCAGGGAAATACAAGAGAAAAATGAAGGAAGAAGTCAAGGCCTCACTGAGGACAAGATTCTGTAAGTGCTGTACCCAGGCACAGCAGTACCAGTGTATTTCCCTTTCTCCATTTTCACATCTAGTTTCTACATTATTTATGATGTTTTGTTATTATTGGCAGGGAGAAGTATGTATATTATATCCAGCATCCTTAGCCAGGCCATGCTTCCTTTGTTTTCAGAATGGAAGCCCACATCCTTTGTTTGAGAATCAATGTTATCAGGAGATAAGCAAGAAGAAAATGGTTGTTGCCTTTTGACATCTGACAATTAGAAGCATGCTCAGATGGAGAAAACAGGATACGAGCCATGTTCCAGTGTGGCCAGAAGAAAGCCTTGGGAGGCATTTGTCACCAGGCAAGCTTCTCAGGCCTGGGGCGCCTTTCCACAGCAGCTTCACCATGAGGAATCACCCAACTCTTTCCAAGATATTCTCCGTAAGAGTGATTACCAAGAAGGGCACTGAAATTACTCATTTTTATGGTGCCTCCTTTTGTTGTAGCACTTTGGTCTATTATGCAAAAGCACAATTGATGAAATGTAAATGCCTGCTAGATAATTTACTAAAAGACACAAACCTGCAGCTCATCACTGCTCTCATTATCATTCCTATTCATGGGCAGACTCATAAGACCAGACTTTATTACTGGTCCTTTGCTTGCAATTCTGCTGGACATCTCCCCTCCTCCCCCTTCCCTCCTACCCATTTTACTCCCTCTCTCCCACAGAAAAAGAAGGAGGGGAGGAAAAAAGTAAATATGATTTACTACAGATGTAAATATGAAAGTTCATGTAAAGCTAGCACTCTGCTTTCATGTCAGACAGGATTCTGCAGCCACAGTTAAGCTTTGAATAATGCAGATTGCCTCCAGGGGAATATTTGAAAGTGCAGGGATTCAGTTTGTGTACTCTGCACATGAAAGACACTGAAATGTTCATACCACCAAAATCCCTGCCATCTATCCAATTTCCTCCAAACTTGTCTTGTTGCGTGCAGAGGGTCTGTGCTTACTGAAGCAAATGAGTTTAGTGCAAGGACAATCATTCTGATGTCTCGCTCAGGGCTATTGCATTAACAAGTCATAACATTAAAGTCTCTTTTCCTAATCATGTCCACCTCATTCTAATTTCTCCTAAGCATCATCAAGAAAATAATGTTGATTTTTCCATATTATTAATGGTAAAGAAGTGTAAATCACATTTCTAATTGCGGCTCTTGTGCTGCGGCAGTACAACAGCTTAATTACATGGGACTTTCTGCAGCCCCCCTATAGCAATAATGACAATCACCCAAGTTCATTTGCAGATACACAGAATGGGCTGCTGAGTTTTTCAGAGCGAAGTTGTATAATTAGCCAGTAAAGAAACAATCTATACATATAAATTTTGCTTTTGGGGAAATTAGGACAAAATAGCATAGATGGAAAGACAAGGAATTAATTCAAAATCTTGCCTTCTACAGTTCACATTTAGGTTAAGCCAAAAAAAGAGAAAAAAGAAAAAGAAAAAAGGAAAAAGTTCTCTCTTTTCACCACTAGTGGGAACTACTGTATTCCCTTACAATAAAAAACAACCACCTAAACGTCACAACTAAGAATAGCTCTGGTGTAGTCTAAAGGACACTGCTATCTGTACCAAAGGTTAATGAACTTTAAACATTTTTCCTTTTCATCACTCCTCAAGAAAAATCATTTTCCTTCCCATAGTAAGGCCAAGCCAAACAAGCCATAATCTTAACTTGTCTATAGTTTGGACTATCCCATTTTAAAATCCGGAAAGGCAGCAAAGAGAGGGTTCTAGTGTTGAAGTTGGGAACGATGGAAGCGGGTGTTCACACCCGAAGGGTTGTGTGGCTGAGCCAGCCGTAAGCTACGCTGGAGGATACAGATGGCTACAGGGGATTCCAGTTCTTCAACTTTTAAAAAAAATGCGTTTGCATGTAGGTATCAGATTTTTTGACATTTTTCCCTCCAAAAACTCATATTAAAACATCAAATGGGCAGAATCCCTAACCAAACGGCCCGCCACGTGGGCCTGGAATTGGAGAGCATGTGTTTGAGAGCGTGTCTCTGTTGCTAGGCAAACTGTGGCACAGCAGGTCCGGAGCTCCCGCAGCCCTCCCTGGCCTCCCAGTGTGGCAATTTCTGTTCAAAAAGGCACTGGGGCTTTGGCTTAGTATCTCATGCACTAGTTTCGAAAGCAAGGAGGAAAGAGTCAGGTTGCAGGTTTGCAGGGATGTGTACTGTCAGTGTCAGTACCCAGCCACCAGCCGTCATTGTAAAAGCCGTTGCACAGCCCAGTGAAACCAGTCCCTCCCAGTCTGTGCGCAACGGCAGGCTGGGGCTGGGCAAACGCATCTGCAGATCGCTGCGTCCAGTGGTCGAGAGCGGGGTCTGGTCCAACAAAACATTCAGGCACACACTCGGTGCAAAGCGTGCCAACAGTCCCGCCGAGACCTACCACGTATATTTATGAATATACATCCTTCTAAAAACCCACTGAGGAGCTCGACCTGCCCAGCCCCGTCATCTGATTACGTACGAGATGCACAACGGCAGTAAATAAGCGCAGAGATTAATTGTTCTGTGTGAACACTGTTGATAAACTCCAGTCCTCAGCTCTTAGTTATATATCCAGTAATCACTTTGTGGCTTCACTTAAGTGAGAATGAAGAAATTTATGGCCCCTAATTCCTCTGAATCCTCATTAACAGTCCAAAAAGCATTTAAAAGCAAGACTTTTCTGAGGATCTGAGCTAGAGCTTTAATCGCTCTTCGGCAAATATGTAAAAATCCCTCTGATCTTTAATAAAGAGCATTCATTGTTTTTTAGGACTATGTGAAAACACTAAACTCATTTATCATTATTAAACTTTCCCATCTGCTCTTACGGTGCAACTCCAAAGAATAAAACAAAGAAATGTACATGTTAAATTTTATTGACTTAAGCCCAGAGCTGTTGGAGATGTACAATTTATTTCAGTGAGGGCATGAAGGGGACTGCAGGCTGCTAGACAGAGTCATTTGTCCAATGCTGAAAAGACAGTTATCTGCACCAAAATGGCTCTTGGAAAGGCACATTTGCTTTATAAGAAATAAGCTGCCAGGTGAGACCATTCAGCATTATGTTACAGACCCAGACAATAAAACTAAGCCATGAATTTCAATAGTTAACAGATGGACTAATTAGAGACTGAATTCTTTGTGGTTCTAACAGATAACCAGGTCACAGCAAGGTTACTGAGAGAGAGACAGGCAGCTTTGCAAATTTCGGTAGATATTTGCAGAGCCGGGGAAGAACTGCACTTCCTAACTGAAAGCGTTAGCAGCAGTGGAAGAACAGAAACGTGGCCAATTAAAAATGCCCAGAGTACCTGCATTTAAAAAGTTTCTTCCATTTCAAAAGCCACTGCTGATTTGAGAACCGTTCCCTCCATTTTCAATGGGGCATCCAGCTGCATCCAGTAATTATAGAGCTTAAAACAGAAGGGTTGTTGAGATGAGCCACAGCACCCCAGAATAAAAGGAAAAAACCAAATAAATGGGTCGCTCATGGTAGATGTTTGTGGTAAATACAAGAAAGGGATAAACTGTGTTTTCTAGCATTTTTTTTAATATATATAACCAAAGATAACTCAGCTTGAAGTATTTATGAAGACATTGCACAGTTAAAAAAAAACAAAAAACAAGCAACCAGAGAGGAGAGACATGGCTCCAGGACTTGACAGGAACCTGTGCTCCTGCTCCTGCTCTGCTCTGAGGCCCCGGCTGCTCGGCAGGGACTTTGGGTGAACCCATATTCACAGCGGGGACAGCGATTCTCGAGGGGTGGGGTGAAGTTTCATTAACTGAGTTTTGTTCTGTATTTTAAGAACATCTGTTATGTATGGGGAGTTCTGTGCTCTGCTGAGGAAATGCAAATACCAGTTTCAAACTACTGCCCCTGTGTTTCCCTGTGCTCCCGCCTGCCTGACGGTGCACCGTCTCCTCTCCAGTAGGTGCGCTCCAGTTCCTTGGTGGGGCTTTCATGCCTGGGCAGCACTTCACTCTGAAGTCCAGGGCTAAGATTCCTAGGCACAACAACTCTACAAATACTACAAACTAAGCACTATTAAAGTTGGCTCGCCGATAGAATTGTGTGGTTGTAAGAGTTTCGTGTTCAGATCTACAGAAAAGCCACGGGTAGACTCCCGGTGTCTAATAACCTTGCGCGGCCCCATGGAAAACCATGATGCCACCTTGACAAAGCAGGATCATTGCCTCCACTGCTGTTAATCCAAGTAAATACTAAGATGGTGAATCTGCTTGGCCAAAGCATACAAATAAAGCAAACAAAATCCAGGGTCATGGTTTGGCAGAATGATTGTGGCACCTCACAGGCATCACGCTCTTGAGCGAGCTGACACGATCATGATCAAGAGTGTGATGTCTGTGAGATGCCACGATCCTTTGCTTCACGCAGAAGTTGGGGGTTACATATGCTTCTTGCCTCTGCTTCTTGCCTTTAACAAAATTCTCCCTTTGCTCTTTGCAAGTTTTCTGGCTTTTTTCTCTCCTCTATTCTGCTCACAATTCAGAGATGCTCTTCAAGATAAAACAGCCTTTCAGTTCAGAAACGCTCCAAAGCTTTTTGTTTGTTTGTTTGTTTTAACACAATGTATGAACATTGATAAAACAAACTGTGCAGCTCAGTGGATCTTTCTTTTACCCATCTTTCACCCATTTACTTGATACAGAAGCATGTGAAATGCTACCAGACTCAAGTTTCTAAGCTTATCTTGGGGGCTGTCAGTCAGAAAAAGGCTTTGTTTGAAGACTGTAAGTGATCCATGAGTATACGGTTTTGTTTTGAATAAAAAAGTTCTTTTAAGTTTTTCTTTCTTTTCATATGGCACGAGCACGCACAGCTTCCTTCAAAGGCAGTTCTCCTTCTTTGCTAAGAGCAATGACAAGATCACCACACCTGGCTAGCAATTGTATCAGGATCTCCCCCCTTCAAGCAAAGCAGATGAAACACTAATTTCCCTATAGCTGTTCTTAGGCTGCATGCTGTTCAAAACAAAACAAAATCCCATCAAAGTATCCAAAGTGCTTTTAAAAATGCACCCAGCATTTTAACAAGATGGAAACTAAGTCCACTTGCTCTCTTAAAAACAATTAAATCAATCAATTAATTAATCAAATTAGTCTTTTGTGCAAAGACTCTACCAATATTTTCAGAGCTGGTTTTATCCATCAAAACATGCTGCTGAAGAGCAGCAGCAATCAGACCAACAGAATGACACAAAATCCAGAGTGAATTATTGCAACAGTGATTTTTCTCTTTGATGAAAATGCATCCACGTTTAGCAGGCACGTTGAAATCGAGCTGTGATGCTCTTACCAGCACCACATTGTTAGACGGAACATGGGAAAGGGCTCTGGGAGCAGCCAAGAGCCTGAGGCACAACACGGATGGGGGAGTTGGTGTATCACAGACACACACAACCTCCCAGGGACTGTGGTGCTTGGGAGGAGGCATGATCAGGACTTCAGCAACAGCAGTTCCCCTGCAAAAAGGTCCTTTGGCCCAGAGAAACTGACAGGCCGTGGGTGAAGGCAGCCCAGAGAACAGCTTTGCTCCACCATCCCGAGTGAAAGGCAAACCTTTCAGCAGGACAGGACCCACAGGGGCTCTGCCAGACCCCTGATGGCAGCGGGACCTTGGCACCAGCAGGTTTAACACACTGCTCTTCAACCTGACAGCAATGCTCTGGGGCTGGACTCACCCCCACCAGACTTTGTACCACCACACTTTAACATAAACTTACTGTTTTCATTTATTTTTTTTGTTATTGTTTTTACGTGTATATACCCAAAGATGCAGAGATGGGTGTTTTGTACCTGTCTATGTAACATATAGTCAGGATCCAAAATTGACTTCTCTGCAAAGAACAAAATATTTATATTTGGCTTGTACAGCTATCATGATTCTCCAACCCCTGACACCCTGCTCTTGTTCCCATGGAGGGCAGCTTGCCTATAAATTCAATGAGATAATCTAAAACTGTATTTATCTCACCCAATTTCAGCTGGTAGTCCTTCCGCCTGTCTCTGCAAGGCTGCGCGAGCTGTGATGACAAACTACAACATCTCCTATCCATAAAGCGCTTTGACTCAAGTAATCCTTGTGTTATGTCAAGGCACGCTCTCAGAGGTGTCGATGAGATTCAAAAGGAGCCAGGTCAGCTCAGCACCTGGCAGAAGCTGCTACAGAGAAACGCAATGACTGGCTGGTGAATTTATGTATTAGGGAGAGCAGAAAATATCTGACACCCCCTCCCCCCCCCAAAAAAAGCGAAGATTTCACTGTAGTGAAAGTCAGGAAATCTTGAACTAATGGGAGAAATCAGTTCTCTACCTGCCCATTCTTGAAAAGCTCTGTGAACTGCAGTGAGGTGGTCTGGATCACAGAGATTTGCAAATCCCTTGATTTCTCTAAGTTAATGTTTCCATGAATTTCTTTTTCCTTTTCATGCGAAGGTTCAATCTGCAGAGGCACACGCCTGAGTCTTGTTAACTTTCAATAGCAGTTGGCTGCCCAACCGCTTCTGAGAAGCCCTTTGCATGAAAACCTGCCCACATGCAAAACCCAACAGTAAATACTCCTGATTTCTCATGTAAGTGCACAAACAAAGCCTGCTCTGGCACAAAGTATCACATCACTTTTTCAGTATTAAACCTCTCACAAGCTTGCTCCTTCCTGACAGATGAAACTATTCAAACACCTAAAATGGTTATATCAGATCATCTACCCAATCAGGTGCCGAAAATCACCACCACAACTTAGAAAACAAAATCCAGTGACAAATAATATGCTAAAATAATGGATAGAAATTAGGCTGTGACTAGGTAGTCCTCATGATCCAATTTTTAAAACCAAGATACTGACATGTTAAAAAAGAAAAATTTATTAAGGTGACCTTGAGTGTGAGGGACAAGGAACGATTCCATTATTTTTTTAAATGGAAATTATTATTAAAACACCCGAAGCTGAACTGCTGTAACCAAGTCAACTCAATCTCCCCTTAAAAATTCCTTTTCTCCCCTTCCATTCAGATTGTATTTACAAACTGTAGATGTCTCATTTTTTTCTTGTGTCATTTCATTATTACAGAGTTGAGATCACTAGCCATCTGCAGCTTCATTTCATCAAGCTCTGATTTGTCCTTGGAGCAAGGTCATCCGGGACAAGAACATAAAATGCTGCTTTCCTCAACTGACAGTTCTTTATGCCTTCCTGTAAATATTCCCCACTAATTTTAAATAATTTTACCACTTCATACTCCCCCTCACACACACTGAAAAGGCTGATATACACGCATATTAATAAGGATCTTGTCATTTAACCACTCCATGACATATTAGAAGCAATTAATGGTGTTTATTTGCTGATAACATAGGCATTTCGAACTCCAGCTGAAGAATCCTTGGTAGCTTCATGTGACTTGTAGGATATTAGCTATGGGTCAGAAGTTGGACCCCCCCATTCAGCATTAGCATACACTTGGAGCGACTCTGTTTTCCATCAAGCAGAAAAAAAAATGCAGTCAATGCACAAAAATTACCAGCTGCTATATACCCTATGGTGGGTGAGTGATAATAAAACATCACTAGGTGTATGTGGGTTCATTCATTGAAATAACAGACCAGTAAGGAAAGGTTTTCAGGTGCACCACACAACGTTCCAAGCTAAAAACACAGAAAACGGAATATGCACTTTCTACTTGGATCAGATTTGACTTGCCCTAAATTCTGGAGCATCTTCTCCAAAGCAGACACTGCTTCTCTGGGTTATAGCAAAACCAACCCAAGCCAAACAACCAACACCCTCCCCCCAAAAAGAACCTGGGATAAGTTAATTTGAGAGTCTTTGTTAGCACAATCATAAAGCAACAGGGAATAACCGAGTGATTGAGAATAATCAGCACTAGCTCTGGGGGTCCCCCTGGTCTCAGGCTCCAGATGCTGGCAACAGCAGACTGAAGGTCCCTGCTCCAATCTCCAACTCAAGGTGCGCATCTTTTGGCACCTGGAAAATTCACTACTGGGCTGCTGTAGTGGATCCTGAGATATGCTCTGCTGTATGCAGCCATCTGGCTCCCAAGTAACCGTATGAGAGCTTCTACCTGCATGCTTTTAATAGCCCCAATAGTCCTAGACATGAAGACATGTACATCGTAGAGGTGTGTTTGCAAACACACCTGGATGCATGCTGTGCAGACAGGCACACGGGCCTCCAATGGGTTTACCTGCACCAGCAAATGTCCCTTTGGTCCCACAGTGGAGGGTTAGCTCATGAGACTGGGAGCATGCAATTTGCCAGAAGGAGACACAGAAAATGGGATGATTAAAGGTGAACTCCCAAGCCACCCCTAAAGGAGACAATCTTGAAAGGTGAGTTTGTTTCATGACCAAGTCACAGGATAAAAGCTGGCCACGTGGACTCAGGCTCACATGACCAGGTTCACCTTCCAGTTCCATCACGCATAGTTTCTTCAGATGACTATGGACAACTTCATTTCTCTCTCTGTCTCAGTTTCGCTGAAAAAGGAATGAAAGTTTCTCACCGAATAGGAAGATGAGGGTCAATTCCTGGGGCAGCGTGGGAGTTATGTCTTCATCCTCCTGAAATGGTGCCTCTCCCATGCCATCAGGTTGTGACCCTAAAGACCTGCAGCAGAACTGCGCTCCATTCTGCTCACTGGTGAGAGGTGGAAGGGCTTTTTCTGGTTCACTCCACATACAAGATTTTGTCATGTCCTCCTCCCTGCATCTCTCCTGCGGCTCCGGCCGCAGCTGGTTGCATCTCAGAGAACAGCACTAAACTACACCAACTCCTAATGGTCCCCTGGGGCCTCTAACCTGGCTGCACAGACCAGTGGAGCGCAGCATGTCCCGGCCACACGCCCCGTGATCCCATGACTTGCCCCTTATGTGCCAGCAAAAGAGGCCACTGCAACAACTACAGACATCGCCGCACCTGGAGGATCCCTTGGTGCCCAGCTGGGAGCTGTGGGAAGAGGGCTCTGTGCTCGGAGAAATCAGCCCTGTGTTTTGACTGGCACAAAAAGAAGAGGCTGGCTGGGTGAGAATCCTAGGATTTTCTACAAGTCCTGCTTGATATTTCATTGAGAGCTTTTACTGTGGTGAGAACAGCCCTGCTTCCCTCCACATCCTCTCCCGCATCCCTGGCTTCTGCCCCCGTCCATCCCCATTGTATGTCCTTTCCCTGTCATTTGCACGGCAGGAGATGCTTTCCATTCAAAATTTCGCCACAATGAAAAAACCATCCAAGTGCCTCCGAATACCATCTTCTCCAGTCAGCCAACATTTCCCTGAAATGCTGTGGGATTTTGGTGCCTCTGCCACTCAAGATACTAGGAGTCTAGGAAACACGTGCCTTTGAAGATTTGGGCAGCCACGCTTTTGCTGTAAGGGAAGAGGGAAGCGTGTAAAAGACGCGAGGAGGCTGGAGCCAGCCCACGTTCCCTGCGAGGCAGAGATGGTGCAGAGCTCTCGCAAGCGCGTCTTCCGCGGAGACACCGCATGTCAACAGTTAACTTCCCTTTGTTCCCATCCAAATGATTAAGGTTAGAAGCCTGCCTGGTGACATCACCAGAGTTTAAACATGCTGGATGTGGTCCAGGGAGCCAAAGTTATTGCTGACCCCATGGTTACTGATCCGCTCCGCAAGTAGCTGATGTCTGCTCTCACTTTATGAATTATTTAATGGGTTAAAGATTGGTCAGATCTTCTTTATGCAACGTACAGCTATACAGTGGGCAGGAGGACATAAACATGCATTAACAAGGTTAAAGTCATATACTGTAACTACACTGTCTGTTTCCAGCTTGCAGCTTTATTGACTTAATCATGCCAGCGCCGCAGCCAACAAATCATTAAATCCATTCCATTCTTTTGCTGGTTACCAACCACAAAAACAGAGGCAGGCAAACACGGAGCAAATCTGGGAGGGGGTGGGGAGCGGCGGCGGGGTGCGGGGCAGAGGGAGAACAGTGGGATCACTATGGAACGCCGCGCTGGCCTGTCACTGCCAGCACAAAGACGCCAAATCTGTCTTTACGGACTAAGTGGTTTCATGGTTTAAAGTGACACACTCATTTGTTCCTGTTTTGCAATGATTATAGAAAAGAAGGCGGGGGGGGGAGGAATAAAAAGCAAACCCAGCTTCTTCATACCCTCACGGTGCGTGTGTGTGCGTCCTCGCAGAGCCACACGTCCCTGTAAGGACACCCCGGGGCCAGGGCAGAGGAGATCCGGGCACTCGCGGCACCCCAGGGGTCTCGGGCCCCGCACCGCACTCCCTGCTAATCGGCAGTGAAATGCAGGCATAATTAAGAGTTCAGCGTAAAAGGAAAAAGACACGGAGCATTAAATCAGTCCTCCTACTGCCCTCCAGGAGCAGCTCTGACCACAGCGAGCAATGGGAGAAGTCCCCCTTTTCAGACTGAAGTAACAACTTCACTTGCAGACAAAGGCTTTAATTTTTGACCTGGCACCTACTGTAACTTTTCGTACCCATGTCCAGGCCCCCCCCGAGAAGCGTCCTGATTGTCAGCAGTGTGGAGAAGGCAGGTGCCCACCGCAGTCAGCAGATTGCCAAAATACCATTTCTAGGTGGTTAGTTCAAGACATCCGGGTTTGAAAACGGAGCTGTCAGCTTCTCGGTTTTGAACCCGTAAGATCTTTATTTGTCACTGCCGTCACCCCCATTCATTTCTTGATGGAAATCATCTTCTCTATCACCATAAAATACAAGTGGCTTGTTCTGTGCTAGGGGAGCATCATGTCAGGACACGGCTCCTCTGTGTTACAAGCAGGTCATGGAGGAAGAATTCAGCACAAACTCTGGGAAACCTTCAGACACCAGGGTGTTTTGCTTCTTTTGGAGATGCTAGACACAGCCTGTTTGCAAGCTTTCCTCCACTGAGAACATGAAATAAGCTCCCCCTTTCTGGGGAAGACTCAGCTACGCCAGGAGAGATTCCTGGCCCATTTCTATCTATTATGAAAAGAAGGAGTGGCCAACAAGCTCCCTTTTCTTCACCTTCTGGGTACAGGCTGCTTAGAGCTCCCTGTAAGAATAACCCAGATTTTGGCATCCTAGCAGTGCAGGGGCTCGGCAGATGCATTTGCCCCTTGTCCTGAGATACACCACTGCAGACCTTTTTGATCACCATCATTATTTGGTTTTATGGTTGTTTTCTTTAGACCTAAACAAGTCTTCTTACAGTTTGAGTTCCAACCTTGCCTTCTTTTGTTTACTAGTCTCCTGATCCCTATCATCCCAGAGACGACTCCTGGCTCCATATATTGCAAATAAACATATCATTACTCGGTGCAGGAGTCAGCCAGAATTCCTCTCGGAAACAGCCACCAGAGAAGAGCCTGTTCCCCAGCCCCCAGCGGTACTGAGGCGGTGGAACACCATCAAAGGTACTTCTTTCCAGCCACCACGCTGGAAAAACAGACAGAAACAAAAATGCTTCTGCTCCGAGGCAGAAGTCAGCTATTTAAGGTATCTATATGACTTTCAGCTTCACAGACTTCTGTATATTGGATCACCACAGCTACTGCTGCTTCCAAAGACGGAGAATAAAGGTACCTCCAGCAGACAAGGGCTAAGCCTAAGCGTGTTGTCCAGGCTTCCCTCACCACAGACCATCTGTCACACCTTGGAGGTGCACATTAGGGTGAGGTGAAACTACCCTCTAAAGATCTTTTCCTCCACTGGCCACAGGAGGAGCCTAAATGATGGGAGCAGGAAGAAGAATCCCAACCAGTCCCAGAGGAAGGCTGACGATGGAGAGCGCTAAACACAAGTCCCAAACCCGCACTTAACCACGTAACTATTTTGCCATTTGTGCGGGGTTCAGCAGCACCATGTCCGTGGCTTGTGCCCAGCAGAGTGAGCTCTGCTTTACCCCACTAACGCTCCCTTCAGCCCCGAATCCCAGCTTCTCGGTGCTCCCCACCAGCGTCCACCCACACTCCTGTTCGGGTCTGCTCGCAGGACCAAGCCGGCAAAGCAAGGGCTTGTGTGACAGACGCGTCAGCCCGGAGAGCATCTTATCATTGACCTGTGCTTATCAAGAGAACATGGAAATGCAGAGGAGGCTCCGCTGCCGCCGTCATTAGCCGACGAGCTGCTTCAAAGGGAAGTGACAGTTGTGGTGATGTTTTAGGGCCGACACACCCAGCCAGGAGTAACACAGCAGTCGGGCTATTTATAATCCCTGATTCTAGAGTCTTAAAATAGCACTGCTTTTATTTTTATATTTTTAGGCACACTTGTATATTTAAGCAACTCCATTCGCAGGCTCCACATCAAACACATCACAGTCAGTCTCGGAAAAGAGAGACGGCGCTCCGTGCGTCCCCACTGAAAGCAGAGATGAATTCCCCTCTCCTTACAGCCCCTGTCTCCTTGGCCAATGTGAGTAGAGTCCCCAGGCCCATTTCCACGTATTTTTACATCTAGACTGGCTCTTCCAAATGCACAAATCAAGGGATATGCAGCAAATCTGCCTGCAAACATCCAAACACAGCAGAGGTGGTTCCCGGGCTGCAGCCCACAGCTACACGTGCGCTGCTCTTACCAACAGACACCGCAGAGTCTCTGAAGGAGTTAATGGGTCCTACAATAAAGCAATCCTGACTGTTTGTGTTTTTCTTAAAAAACAAAGGTCAATATACAGAAGTAGTCAAATGAACCATGGCGGCACATCCGAAAGGAGAGCTCTCTA
>KZ507296.1:60291-77969 GCA_002844005.1 Limosa lapponica baueri
TTTTTTTTTTCCTTTTTAAGCATAGCACGTGTTCAATGAAGAATATCAGAGTTATTCATTCGAAGAGTTGGCATTATGTAACATGAGCATCAGGTTAAGGAGAAAAGAAAAAAAACCCCAAAACCGCAGGTACTTTGTTTTTTCCGAGTGCTTTCTTACAGGACTTAATTTTTAAATGAGTAGAGGCTTCCTCTCCGCCCAAGATGCGAGGGTGACATCCTGGGGTATGGTCCTCATCCTACTAAGGGCTTCTCAAATGAAAACCGTGGGTTGCAAGACTTGGCCTTTACTAAGAAACAATGATATTACAGGAAGACTCACTGCATTCTTTCAAACATCAACAGTAAATTACCCTTCCCTTTTCTAATACAGACATGATGTCTGGAGTTGAGCAAACACATTCTTGAAAGGTCAGAACACTTAAACTGTAGGTACCTAGTTTAGGATGAAAAAAACTGCTATTGCCTTTTAGTTATGACATTTCAGTTTACCCACAAGAATTACACTACTTCCCCTAAAAGTTTTCAAGCCCAAACCCAGGCTTTTCTCCCAGTGTTGGAAAGTGAAGGTAAAACTCTTTTTCTGTATTAACTTATCAGAGCCATTACCAAATCCAGTGACTTGTCAAGAATACAGCCATTCCTCCCCAAAGGGCTTCAGCCACCAGCAGACGCGTGCGTGGGGACACCTCGTCCACCTTCAAGGAGAAGGGGCTGGAGGAACCCGACTTGCCCAGACAGCTGCCGAACGTGAATTGCTGCCCAGGAGAGCCACAGGTGACCGTTTGCACCAAACTTTGCAAGCCTGAAAGAACTATGAAATCTCCCAAAATACAGAGCTGGAGGGTGGGTAGTTCTTCATTTTTTCTGAAAGAATGGGGGGAACTTCCCCTTTCAGTTACAGTTACACGGCGTAGGGAGGATATAACTGCTGTAACGATCAGGAAACGACTGTCATGTCGGATGGCACTACAGAGGGTTACTGGGGAGCTGCAAGGACCTTGCAAACTGGGGACAAAAGTTTGGATTTACTGGAAGTGCTCTGATCTGTCACTAAACAGAGTCTTGTGTTCTCCTTCAAGTTTCAGGCTTCTAAGGGAACTGAAGGAGCATCAGTTTAACCCTAGCGCAAAGAGGTGAGGTTCACTTCATTTCAGCAGAGCTGCTTGAGGTCACTTCATCACTTTAGATCATATTCCTTCCCTGGGGCTCACACATCCTGAAGCCAAGGCTGCACGGAGCTAGCTCTGGGACTAATTAGCAGGGGTCAACACTGTGTTAATGTGACCCACCACGCTGGGCCATGCCAGGACCTCAGCAGGACATTGCGTGCGCTGGTAGTTTCAACAATCTCAAGCTGAACTGCACCAAGAGAAACTCCCCTTGGCTTATACAGTGCTGGTGATCAGGGACCTCTTAGGCATGGCAAGATGACTGTCCTCTATGTTATGAAATGACAGCCCCGCGGGTGGGGGTGCTGAACCCCAGCAGAGAAGCACTGACTGACTGCAAACGCAATGGAGACTGAGCCAGGTTAGCCACTGAAAAGTGACTGAGGGTAACCATTTTATTTCATATTGGCACAGAGGCTGTCAGGTACCGCGTCGTAGAAGGGAACACCACTTCTTCAAATGGACTAACTTGAGCACTTCCAAATGCTTACCATGGCTGCAACCCCTCACCTCCACCCTTACCGCTGCGCAAAGCTCCTGCCAGCTTAGCTTTGGTCCTTGACAGTATTTCCAGCATGTATTGTGAGCATTGATACGCATTTCCCGAGTCTCCCATTCCCAAGTTCCTATCAGAGAGCCAATGTCTGAACCAGATTTCCAGCAGAGTCCCTCCTGGTGACCACCAGCGGCATTGGTACCACAGGGTGGCACAGCGCACACCCAGCCCGCTACACCGCATCCCACCGCTGTGGTTGCTTCGGAAGAAGAAAGCTCCAGTTCTTCAAAACAAACCTATTTCCCATTGAAGTAGCTTGCGGGGACTGCAAAGAAACTGTACCTGGTTTCCCGTGTTTCAGTCACTAGATTTGCCAGACGTGATATAGGAAATGGGCAGGAAACGTCAACCTTACGTATCGCAGCAATTCTTCCCCTTCCCTCCTTGCCACAACCGAGCAGCACACCAAGACCTGACCTTGCACTTTTTACTGCAGGCTTTCTTACACAAACATTTGAGTCAGATCTGGAGCCAAAACCAAACAAAGGCAAATACATCCCCTAATTCTATTTTTTTTTTAATGAAAAAGGGTGACACTCTGATACCTATGCATACTCAAATCTAAAACAAACTGCACATTTTTAACTGCATGAATTTTGTAAGATCAACAAAATTTAAAAAACTCAACCTTTTTTTGACTCCTCCTGGTACCAGTGTAAAGCCTGTTAAAGAACTTGTATTTCTGGAGCTCTGTACAGACGTGAGAGGTGCTGATGCACAAAAAGGGTGTACTATGATTAAGCACATGAGTTAGGAGGTTTCAGCTGTTATATTTCTCCCTCTCCCTTTTACAGTCATCTTAATATTGCTTCCACTAAAACAATCCAAGGCAGAAAACCAACTAAGACCTAGTCCTTCACCTTGCTTCTTTGCGCAATCATTTGGACAATGGATGTAAAATACTTTTCTAACCTGGCAGCGTTTTATATTCACTTTATCCAGGTGTAAATGACAGCATAAGGAGTAAGGAAATGGAATCAGATACACGTGTATTTCTCTAATAAAACCACCCCTCTTTTCCTCTTAAACACCTTAAATTGAAATACAATTTTCCTCTTTTGTTTGGCCATTAATTATACATGAACAGGGAAAGATAAATGTCAAGTGTACCTTTAAAGGAAAAATGCACCACAATTTACCAGTCCTCCAATACAAAAAATAAATAAATCTCCTTCTTCCTGAATTAGTGCCTCCTTTTTCCAGCAGCTGTCTTTAGCTTTTTGTAGTTTCTGTCTAATGCCAAGAAAACATGCCTCATTATATCACTCAAGAATCCACAGGTCCTAATCGATCACCCAGTATCTTCCAGATACTGGATCATTTTTGAAATGCTGATAATTTTTGAAAAATCAAGTCTGTGTTATATTTGGACATGACCAATTAAGAATTAACACACAATACACCAATTTGAAGTAGTTTGTGTTAGTACACAACAAGACACCAAAAATAACGCGTGGGAGAAATGGGGTCACACTGGGGTAGACTTTTGATTTAAGGAAGTTTCTTCTTCAGCAGCAGACTGTGTGCTCCCTTACATGGCATTTCCTGGTTTTTGCAAGACAAATCTGTTCTGTAACAAGACAGACACTCAGTCAAGAAGCGTCAATATGAGTAACTCCCTGAAAATAAACTTTGCTCATTTACAACACAGCTTTTCTAATGTGGGCCATGAAACCGAACTGCAACTTACAGGGCTGCCTGCAAGCGAGCTGCCCTGACGGCAAAGCGCAGGACCCGATTCCACAACCCAGCGAAGAAAATGGGATTCTCTGCACCAACTGCAGCGTGAGCCCCTCAGATGCCGTGTCACCAGGGCTGTTCACCAGGGGGTTGTGCCAGACAAGATTTTGCCGGTGGGTATGTCCCTCCTGCTTGCAGGGCTGCAGGGGAGCGCGGCGCCCGGCCGGACCGGGCTCTGGCAGCTCTTGCACAATGACTCTGAAAACCACCAGCTCGTCGGGACTGGCCGTTTAATTATGGCAAAATGGAGCTGCGACGGGATTCCTAGACAGCTCTCGCATTGCCACTGTCTGGATCTCTCATTGCCACATACTAGTTTAGGGTTTCTGAAAGAGACTGAACTTTTTTTCCCCCTTAAAATGCGTAGAAGCTCACGGACCCAACGGGAGGGAAGGAGAATTAACCTCAGGTACACTTCCTTTACTTCTAAATGGTTTGTGCTTAATTCTAAGGGTAATCCAAGAACAAGGAGGAATTTTTGTTACCCCTTAAAAATGTGCTTACGTTTATCTCCATATGAGAAAGCGGCAGCAGCCTTCACCAGCTTGTAGTATGTTCCTGGCTTCTGAAGCACACGGCTGTCAAACAACCAAATACTTTTAATAGAAACCTGGTCCATTAATGAGCTGAACCATCAAACAGTCACACGAGATCAGCAAACAATCCCAGGAAAAGCTGCTGTCTTTCCATGCTGAACAAAAAGCGATTTACAGTAAGAGAAATAATGCAACCTCTAATGCTTCTTTGCCTCCCTCTCCAACACATTCGCACACAACTTTCCTTGGTTCCTGATACAAATTTAAAGAAGCAAAACTTGCCTTTTTCTACACTCACTTGTTCCTGGGTGCTCCTTGTGGGGATGTTCTCCTAGGACCCGTTTTGCCCCATTTCAGTGCCAACTGCAGATCTCATCGGGTCCAGGCTCTCTGCTGCCTCATGCATCCAACACATTTCTGTTTGGGTATCCCAGTGCTTGTCAGCATTATTTTTTTAAAATAAAAGCAAACTGGGTCTTTTCCTCTCTGAAATCTGTCTGTGTGATATTCTATATGCAGAATAATCGCTATCCTGCTTTATAATCGGACCTGGGCTGCCGAAACAACTGGAAACTTTTCAGCTGATTTCAGTGGGCTTTCCCCTGTGTATCTACTCAGAGTTGGCTCTTTTGAGAATGAAACCATCGCCACATCTTTTCTAACGATAGCAGTGCTTAGCCTTGCCTTCTGCGTACCTGTGCGTATAAAGAGATTTTATTGTTTCCGCACTCACCATACTCGACTTGTTTCAAACCCCATGTGCGCTACAAAGAACTGCGCTACACAAAGTGTGTGTCTAACACAAACATTTATAATTCCAAAGCTTTAGACAGCAATCGAGATAAACCCAGCATCAACTGCAGCGCAAGTTGTGCTGTGCGATTCAAAGGGGGCCCTGAAGGTGCAATTTGCATTTAATGTTTTTGCTGTTAGCTTTAGCTGAAACAAAAAAAAAAATCCTCATTAGACAGGTGGAATCAACGGAAGGTGAAGTCTGTGGCACTCCTGCTCGGTGCGGGAAGAACCACGCTCACTAGGCAGGCAAGGCGATGCTACATCCTGTGATAAAGATTTCACTTCTGTAATTTTTATTTCTGAAAAAAGATCAATCCCCCACATGTTCATCAAGGGATTCCTAACAACAGTAAATCTGCGTGCAATGCTTTCCTCAAATCTTTTGCCTTCCACGTATATAGGACAGCTGCTTTCCAACCAAAGCACTGGGCTATAGAAATAGGCTGCTCTGATTTATAACGGAGGTGTTTAAAATCAGGCAATCTAATTATCGACTTGATAGTCCACAACGTCTGCAGTCAGCAAAATTTAAAAAATGCAAAATATTGACAAGATCAGACAAATACATAATGAGGGAGTTATTAAAATGCAAATTGCCTGCCTTCTGGTACCGCTGCAGTGTACGGCACAGGACCCCAGAGCCTGCATCTAGCCCCAGCCTCCCTCTATCTCCAGGCTGGTTATAAGAGGAGGGTGGAATGGAGCTGGGGAAAATGAATGGGCAGAGCTGTGACAGGCCAGCCGGGTGGGCTCCCGCATCACAGGGGCTCCCAAAGAGAGACAGTGACTGCATGGGAACAGGAGGCATTGCGACGTACAAGGAACAGGCAGCCCCATGCAAACTGGATCCCAGACCTTCGGAGGATTTCAGAAAGGCCCTGGCCATGGAAGAAGCCCAACAACAGCAGTTCAGGGCCACGTCTTTTTTTGGGAGAGCAGCCAGAAGTAGAAATTTTTTGCAAGTTGGTGAAACTTGACATCAAAATTCATGAAAGGCACTGCATTAATATTTAGGTAAAAAAAAAACCACAAAAGTCCAAAGAAAGGATGTGATGGAAATGCTCTCTATCCAACCTGCCCTGGGATACTTGACCAGGCTTTAAGAAAGAAAAAGCCCAGTGCCCTGATCCAGTTTGAGAAGTTCTAGCTGGA
Organism: Limosa lapponica baueri; assembly: GCA_002844005.1. Lineage (NCBI taxonomy): Eukaryota > Metazoa > Chordata > Aves > Charadriiformes > Scolopacidae > Limosa > Limosa lapponica. The sequence continues at coordinate 66,242 of KZ507296.1, forward strand.
TGTGAGAGAGGGTATCATTACAAGCCATATAATTCCCTCCTTTCTTATCTCTGTCCCTAACTTTTTCTTTTCATTGAAATAGCCTTGTAATCCTGCAGACTGTCTAGTATACGCTTATTATTTCACTTTGCAGACACATTCTTGTAAGTCTGAGGGCTGTGTATGCGTCTGGATGTCTATAATAGAACAAGTAAAATAATACCATTCCCAGCTGTGGGCTGGATGATCTAAGCCACCACCAGGAGAAAACTTTGATGGGTATTATAATTTTATGTAATGGATTTCAATCACGTTAATATTGCTGTAACAATCTCTAAACACTATGCCAATATAGGCAGTGACACCCAATTAACAGGCAAATACTAACGGGGAGGTTAAATGCTAATTTTACGTTGGCATTTAGCCTAAGAACTTCATTATGCCATCTTCTATTTTAAACTGTAGCCATCCCACCTTGCGCTGTGCTGGAATTACCTGAATCATGGTAATTCCTTCAAAGACAGACAGGACACCTGCCCAAAAAAAAACAGAAGAAAGATGGTCTTTGCCCCCAGGAGCTTGCAGTAACTCTGAAGCTAAGCTTTACCGACACTGGGAAGGAAGATCTGGTGCAGGGCGTTAAAGTGATGGTTCGGACAGATGGATGTAGCTACTCAATGCTCCTGAAAATGCATCAAGAGGAAGAGGACACAGCAGCGATACAATCTTCACTGAATATTGGCCTTTTTCAGTATCTGGTTAGGAGCACACATGGGCAGCATGGAGTCAGGCAGTCAAAAGGTTGCTGAGCCTCCCTGGCCCTGAGTGAGCAGCTCTGATACAAAGCCAGTTCTTTATCTCATCTTTCAGATAAATAAAATCCAAAAGAGATGGAGCTTAACGCACACAGATAACAGCAAAGGTACAGAAACAAATTGAAAAATACTACAGCATACTTGAAGCTACAGCCAGGACTGTGGTAAAGCTGTATTGAATTTGCAGAGAAATTAGATGCCTCGTTAACTGTGGATAGATGCACAACTGCCCAAATTTAAACTTCCTCCTTTCCCCAGCTCACCACAGTCATTACAAATCATGCAGCTGAATGAAAGCTGAAAAAGCACTTGGAGCTCGGCAATTTTGCTGCGGTGAGTCCAATAATAGATGAGGGAAGAGGGGTGGCAGCACTGATAATCTTTATATCAAAAACACATTTTCTGCAAAGCAACCTACTATTGTTCATATGTAAAATACATCATGCTGCTAGTGGGGAATGAACTGTCCTGCATTTTATAGATAGTCATTTTATTACAGATTCCTCTGATTGTGACTCAGAAAACAAACGTTTCATGCATCCTTTCTTTTTAATAAATGCACAAGTTACACAACATGGCTGGATTATGTTATGCTGCTCTAGACAGTGGTTTAAAATGCAGTGTTGGAGGGATATTTCTGCGGTATCACACATAAATTATTAACAAAAGTTAAGAAATGAAAGCAGAGCAAAGCTTCATCTGTCCAACTAAAGACAGCTCCTGAAACATGCTGAGCATCATCCCCCTGTTCCCAAGTCAAATGGGCTGGAGGCAGCGCGGTACCCAGGAGCCCTGGTCCCTACGGCATCTCTGCCTGGTCTTTCCATCTTTCTTCCTGAAGCAATTAAAAAATCCTGAAGGCTTCTGGGCAAGCCTATTTTTTCTCTCCTGTCACTCCCTCTGAAGCAACAATAGTTAGGTGGGGTTTAGTTTTTTAAGTGCTAGGTCTTTTTCCTAAAGCTAAAAATGCTTGGATAGATGTGAGCAGCCTTGACCACGTGCAGGAAAATCTAGTCCATTGCTTATCAGTCGATTTGGCTTCACACCAAGAGTAACACACTGCTATAAAGGGCCAACACAGTGTGAAAAAGGAGCTGTTCTACTAGAATACACTCCGTTAATTCTGGTTGAACTGACATTCTCCTAGGACAACGGCTCAAAACGCGTTTAGACTATTGTATTAAGCGTGGCAGGGATCGGAGCAGCAGGCTGGTTTCTCTCCGATGTCACTAAACGAGAGGCAGACACAAAAAATATATATAAAGTCTCTTGAAAATAAAGCGCGGGACAAACTCTCACTGCATCATCTTTCACCAAAATAATATGTCAGGTTTTAAACAAAAACCCCCACCACCGTAGCAGGAAAAAAACCACTGAAAAGTCAAAAATTCCAGACTCGCTACACTTACTGTAATTGTCCTTTATAAGAAGAGCCCTCTAGTTATGTGAAATGACATTACCTCACAGCCCCAGGCTCCCCGTGCTATGCACAGGAAGGAAGCAGACACACATCTCTTTAAGAGCCGTTTCCTCTCTGCTCTATTAATTTCGGAGATTAAGCAAGCCACTCCTTTGTGGCATAATAGAGCAAGATAGAGCCATTGTGTTCGCGGAGAGTCCTGCTCACTGTTTTCCTACCTTTGAGCAGGGGGACGCCTTAGCACTTTATTCTCAGATGAAAAGCCAGAAAACTTCTAGCAGCCCTAAAGCCCCCCCTTATTCTTAAATTATGGTTTCAGCACAGAAGCAGCCGGCAGCCCCGTTCCTCTCCCCGCCACTGGTGAGGATTTCAGTCTCACTGACACAGTTTAGGATGGGAAAAAACCCCAGTCGCATCAGATGAGGAATTCTCTTTTCACGGGCCCTGAATCAACAGGACTTATTTAATCAGGATTTTTTTTGCCTGGACACACACATCCCACCTTCTTCTCCCTCCCCACAGTGTTGAAGCTGAGCCACTAAATTTACCATAATTTTTTTCTTTTCTTATTTTAAAAAATTATACATCCTTTTTGCTCTTTTGCCTTCACAGTACAAAATCCCTTCAGCTCGTACCAGATGCCTGATGACCTTTAATAATACAGAGGCCATCGCCTCTCCGTTTCAAAGACTATCCACACATCTGATGTTGGAGCCTGGGATTATGGGGGCTACCGAAGTGACCAGCAGAGCCTCAGCTATTCCAAAAGTTTTTTTGAAGGAAGAAGAGAGAAAAGCAGGAGAAGATTCAGCCAATGCCAGAGCAAGTCAGGATCCCCACTCCAAGCCTGGGCTTTCAAATTTCCTTCTCAAGCTCATGCAGATGATTTATCCTCAGCTTTGCAGTTTTCTTTCCAGACTGTTAAGCAAACGAGGCTGGAAACACAGGACCTTTTTGGAGTCAACTGCCATAGGAAATACCACTTTGCGGGGGCGCACAAAGCTGCAGAATCCTTGAGACTAGCTCGCATTTTTTACAGTGTGTAAACACGGCCGTTACTAAATAGAAATGCCATCAGCAGCGAATGGATTTCTTTAGGGGAAGGAGGGAAAAGATAAGACACGCTCAGAGCTTTTGAGCATTAGAAGCAGCAGGAGAGAGAGCGATCTCCTGGCTGGAGCAGGAGTGCATGAGCCAGAACACTGTTTCCACTGTACCTTCCCTTGCAACGCGGAGTCAGGAACACAAAACCCGTCCAGATAAAACAATTTGCCTATTCAGCAGCTTTCTTTTCATGAGCTGCTTCATCTTTGCAGGCTGCTCCCCCCCCCCCTCGCCCTCCGCCTTCCTAGTCGCCAACTGAAAACTTCAGAAAGAAAAGGAGAGGAGAAAGGAGCTGTTGAGACAAAGGCCCGATTCTCTGCAAGAGGAGGGCACGCACACCAGAAAACACGGTCACGCTGCTTTGGGCACGGTGCTGGCGAGTTACTCTGCCGGTAGCTGTAGGAGTCTGCTCCCCAGGCTCCGCTGCAGGTTCTGGGACCAGGCAATAATGAGAAAGGAGGGAGCCGTAGCTCTGGCACCTCCTGGATGTGCTTCTGGCCAATGCTGCCGGGTGGGTGTTAGTGACCTCCACACCTTCTCCCAGCAGCTACGAGGGGCAGGCTCCTTGCTAAGTTTTCCCAGCCTCTTGCGAATGGAAATCTTAACCCCGTTCAGAGATTTTTCTTCTGGGGCAGCCCCTTGCAAAAGTGTTTTTTTTTTAATGATTTCTTTTCTTTTTTTACTATTAAATGGAGATACTTTTCTGACGTATGAATGTAAAATCACCAGTTCATATTGCAGAGGTGACTCAACAGCATTTAGATGCCAACATGTAGTTACCTCTGGAAGGAGCAGGATGTGATTCAGGAACTACAGGCAAGTAGCAGTGTATCCCTTGCATCCCCTAGACTCCTTTTTTCTTTATAAATTAAACTGAAATTCAGTTTAGAGTTTTTACTTTGGTCTTTTTTTTTTTATTACAGTCACTAATTGATCTAACATAATACACACTATTAGTCCTCTCCTCCAGTATTCAGAAGACCTATGAGAAATCATAGTATAGCCACACATCAATAACACTAAATAAACCCTGTGTTCAGTATCACGTCAGTCTTATGCTCTGAAAAGGTTCCTTCCCCATATTATCAAAATTTCACCCAAAATGCAGCCCCCACCACAGCTGCCTTACACCAACAGCTGGAAGCAGCTTCTCTGTTGCTCCGTCCTGTTATGACCGCGCCAGAGCAGGGACATCAGCCGCCTCCGGCCAGTGGACCCTGCTCCATGGGCAGAGCTGGGAAGAACACTATCATCTCCCACCCACATACGTGTGCTGCTGGGGAAGAGCAGAGATAAGGCGATTGCAAAATGCAGGTGAAATATTTATTTTTTACCGTGTTCCCTGGGAGGTACGGAAGGTAACCGACTGCACTGGAAAATATCAATCTATGAAGCTGAGCAAGCAGAAGCCCCGGCCGCCAGCGCTGATGCAGAGGGTGCACAAGGATGCTGGTGGGGACATGCCCTGTGCCTGGACGTGCTCCTTAGCATCTTCTCTAGAGCAGTTTTGAGTGTCTTCATGGAACTGGATGAAAGCAGAAAGGTTTATCTTTACATAGTGCTTTCCATCAAGGCCGGCGGGGGGGAAGCAAGCTACCTGAGCACTCTTGGATGATCTAACAGGCAGGATTTATTAGTTTTAATATTAAAATATTAAAAAATCTACCCTGATCATAAACTCAGGGGCTTTGAGTCACTGGAGAAAGAGACGTGGATTTTTTAAAAATGTAATTTTGGAGTTTAGAAGCCCAGAATGAGTGGCAATATTAAAATCATCAGTCAAAGCAACCCTGTCTCCAACATAAAAACCTTTCCTCATATCTTCTATAAAAGGCAAATCTTACTCTCATATTGCCTTTATGCCAAACCCAACAAAGGAAACACGCATGCTCTTTGCCACCAGTTCGCGAAGGGATTGCCAGAGGTGCCTCTCCACAAGGTTATCCTCGTGTCTGGGTGTAATTCCCTGCACTGGAGAGACACTCTGCACCACTTCCAGGGATTAAGCAGAATTTGGTGACAGGGAAGGTCTCAACCAAGACTTTGCATTAGAGAAAACATCATGCTTATTGGAATGCATTTTGGCTCCCAACTCCAGAAAACAACGAGCCGTCTACTTACACCTTACCTGCACAACAATCTGCATCGATTAGTTAAAAGTGTGAACTTAAGCTGTTTATTTAAGAACACTTTTTCTAAAGTATAATAATGGCCGATTAGCTTTCATTTAAATCAGTTGCTAATAGAGGTAAGTAAAATGAAAAGGAATGATTTTACCCAGCCTGTTTAAACCACAGCATGCCCCAGCTGATAACAGTGTAACTACCTTGTTCAGACAAGACCTGAGTCGTCCTGATTTAAAATCTGTCCTGAACATAAACAGTTTACCTTTCAGATGTGTTAAATCTCAGCTCCGCCATGCAACAGCTACCTTCAAATAGGGTAAAAGCAAAACACAATAGAAATAAACTGCCTAAAGAGTCCTCAGTGCTTTATAGGCAATTTGAGGAAAAAAAAAAAAAGGAAAAAATATTAACATTAGAGCATAATTGCTTCAAAATCTGGTAGTTCAGAAAAAATTACCAGCCTTTCTTTGCACAAAGAAATATCCTTCTAATGCTTTGCAAGAAACAAAAGCAGGCGCAGGGAATTACAGTGATAAGCTAAAAATTATTCAACTTTAAAAACAGATTGTAAAGTGAAGGGGAAAACTCTGAGGGAAAGCTGAGAATAAGGCTTCCTAATCTTACACTGAAGGGTTGTAAATGTGCAAGCTCAATACCTCACAACCCTTTTTGAGTAAATAAAGGTTTAAAACGTTCTTTCTTTAGCGTGACTGAATTCCTTCCCAATGTGACCTCAACATGCCATTCCTCTATCTTTATCTGCCGACACAGCAGAGCTGTTGACCTTTCACCAATGACCTGCGCAATCAATACGCAGCCACAAACTATCTCAACAGAAATGCTCCACCGACAAGTTCCTCCCTCGCTCTCTGCGCCGTCAAGCTCTGCCGTTCCTGAACTTTTCCTCGGGCCCTCGGCTGCGTGTCAGCGTGACTTAACAAACAACACGGGGCTCAGAAATACGTTTTCATGGGCATTCCCTATCCAAACATACTGAACCTGTAAGTGGTTTCGCTGTTGTCTGCAGTCCCACGAACCGCCTTCATGTTACACGTAGGATCTACAAGATCTCTCCTTCATGCTAAGCACCTCCTGTTGACTTCCAAGGACAGACTCCAAACTCACATAGCTCAAATATGCACAAACTGTTGGAGAGTAAGGTAGTAACTTTAGAAAATAAAAAATATTATTAAAAACTTGCTCAAACAAAAACTGGCAGAGTCCCATGTTAAAGAACTTCATTAAACAAAACAAAAAATTAAGACAATCAATTACAGGTGCTTGGAATAAGAAAAGAAATTAAGGCAGGTCAGAACATACTAGTGTTATTATGGATCTTTCAGATGACTTCCGATGGTATAAATTCATTGTACTGTTACACTATATGAAAAAGGACCTGATGCAATGTTTCTATCAATATGATTTAAAAAAAGAAGTGTTTGCATTTTGACTCAAACAGATCCATATTTTAAAAGTGTTACAAACCCCACAACGACTAAAATGCTACAGTGTGTTTTACTGGGATACCGAAAAGAGAGCAGTCATTCCCTGCAGTGGTTACAGCAAACATTCCGAAGCATTGATTAAGATCTGAGAAGCCAAAAGAATGAAAACTATTAGAGACCGGCCATAAGCAGAAATGAAACTAATTAGTCCATAGAGTCTTTATCAAACTGAGTGAACACAAAGGTAAGAGGCGCAAGTTCTGAGGAGGAACTTAAGATTATTGAAACTGAAAGAGTAACAATTTAAAGAGCTCATTGCCATGACATCTAAAATGTTTAACAAAGATGGAGTTTCTCTATACATACACATACACACACACACATATATATTAACTTTTCTTAGCACATATATATTTTTTTATATATGCAATAAAAGCAACATTTGCAATGGCTCTTAAAATGTTAATATTTGCTGATGCAAGATAGCTGCAATTTCAAAACCCAATAAGCCTGCTAAAATTTGTTTCAAATACTACCTTCTCACATGCTCCACATACTCCAAGAAATTGATTTATTGTTTCTATACCCACCATTTATTTTTTTTTTAAAGGCAGCATGATTACAACAGTGTTTTGAATTGTTCTGCTAAATTAATAATGTAAATCAGTACTAAGTGGAGCATAACATGACATTCTTTTATACAGATTTTTTTTTCAATCTCCCTAACTTGAAAGTATGTTCACTGTGCACTGTTAGGACCCACTAAAGACAAAGATTAGCTCTTTAAAGAGCAGTGGCAGCAAAATTTTAATAAAAGCAATCAAGTGATTAACCTGCTCATTACAGAAGTGAGAATGTTTTCATTATTGTCTGCCCAGCAGAGACCTGAAATGCATGTAGCAGCTCTGATTTATTTATTTATTCTTACTATAAGCAAGTAAGCATGGTTCAAATCACAGTATTTAACAGATTGCACTGATGGATCAATACAATATCCTACTGAACTCAAACTTCAAGCAGAGAAGATCTACCAAAGCCTTTGATTAAAAAACCCTCTGTCTTTCTCATTTGAGTCCAGATCTTCCAGCCTGATCCTCCAAGCAGGATTTCATGGCAGGAGCCCCTGTGTTTCACCGGCACTCGGGCTGCTTTCGTCTGTGGTCAGGGTGCCTGGCAGAGCCACCAAGGCTCTCCACAAGCACAAGAGTCACCTGCACCACGCCCCAGGTATTTCTGAGGCATCTGCTAATTACTTGGTGAAGGGAAAGAATGCACATTTCAGATTTCTACACGTCACAGATATTTCCCAGTGGGAGAGTGGGAGTCAAACCTCCTGTTTGGGATTGCTTAAATAAACTGGCACAGATTACCAGCCATGGGCGTCTGCAGCCCAGGACCAGTAAACACAGCTTCCAGAAAAGCCGAGCATCCCTCTTGTCTGGTCTGTAAATGCAGGACAGAGGTGCCAAGGCAGGACACTGGGTCAGGAAAGGAAGTGGTGTGACTCCACCAGACGAGGCAGAGATGCAACCAGGAGCCTTTGGCTACCAGCCACGATCCTCACCTGACTCACACTGTGACCAAAGCCACATCACCCCACCATGCTGTGCGGTCACAGTGCTCTGATGAGGAGGATGAGCTGTGGCTAATACAGGTGGAAAAAAATGCAAGCCCACCTTCCCTTTTTTAACCTCCCAGAACTTGCAGAAAGTTCTTGAGATCCCAGCACTCTCCAGGTCAAAGCTACGTGGGAGTAGTTGAGCTGGGCTGGGCTTTTGGATTTGGAGTGTTGTGGCTTTTTTTTGTTGGTTTTTTTTTTTTTCCTTTTAATTTACATGGAATGAATTGAAAGTGCTGCTTAAGAAGAAAATAAGAATGCAAAACTGGAGAAGTGCTGTAAGTAGGTATATTAATAAACAGGCTCCTAATTTCTTATCTTTGATGGTATTCAGTACTATTTTAAATATTCTCAAAAGAATCACAAACATACAGAAGGTCATACATAAAATCCCTGATGAAGCAATTTAATGCTAAATTAAAGCTGAAGCTAGGTAAGCCCAACTCTTGGGATCTTGGGTATTTTCAAAGACTAGAATAGAATCAACACTACCCAAGAACACCGTGTGTTTTTCAGATTTTTAAATATTTATTTCCTAAATTAAATAGAGTCGGTTTAGCTGGTTCTTACAGCTTAGCAGGAAACAATTTAATTTCCAAGCCAATTGTATATTGACAGTTGGCAACAATGGTTTTACTTTATAAAAAGAGAATGGGAAAATAGTTGTGCATTTCTGAAATGCTTCCAGAGAATTTCCTTTGAGAACACGTTCAGTGAAAAGTATACAAACAGGCATTAAACATGAATGTAATTTAATAAACATCCACTCAGCTATATGGTGTGATAAATAGGTAATAAGAATGTAATACAGGCATTTAGCTTTCAGCTTCCAAAGGAGCTGGAAGCTAAAACAATAATACTTTCATTAGACTCTCCTGCCTGGCATCAAAAGCCAATTTCCACCTATTAATATGGATTTCTATTACCTGCCTTGTGAATACTGTTAACCCATTTATCAAGCAAGGAGTTGTACTTTTGTCACTTATTACAAGCAGAAGGGGAGCAGAAGGATTGCTAAACCATGTAACATTAGAGCACCAGATTAAATCATTTGACCTAGAAGATAAAAACATTCCACTTACATTTGAAATGGAAAAAAAACCAAAACACAAACCAGCCCTGCTCGTATTACAGCTAATAAGACCTCTTGCAGGATCAAATCTTTCCTTGCTGTATCAGAAGTAAAAAAAAATAGAAAAAAAAATATCACTGTCTACAGACTAATTGTAAACTCTGTGCATGTGTAATTAAACATGCCTCATTGGTTCTCTTGATATGTCAATAGTGGGTAGGAGGAGGTTGATTTAAGTTAAACGACTCAAGTCTCACTGAACATTTGCCCCTTTCTGTGTCCTCTAAGCAAAGCATCATTTAACAGAACAACCTCAGCCAAATATGAGGAGCTTGGAATTAAGTGTTTATTATTCAGATTACAGTGGTGCCCAGAACACGCCAGGCGCTCTTCTAAGCACAGAGGGAGGCGCCGGGACAGATCCCCCTCTCTGCTCCTAATTTACACCCAGAGAAATGTGCCCTCCAAGCACGGAGCCGCTCTCCCACTCTGCTCCCCCCGCAGCCGGGGAGATGAATGGAGGGGCAATGGAGCTATGGCAGAGATGACAGGCACGCATCTATTAATCACATGTTTGTTGCTAAACACACTGAATTCCCACTTTCCCACAGCGCCGAAGTCCCCTTGTCCTCACACGCGGTTCTCAGCTGCAGCGAGCAGCACTCAGCAGCTAATGGGTCCAAACGAGCATCGAGCTTTAGCCCCCCCGTTACCCCACTGCTCCACCACTCACCCTCCTGCTAGGGTATTAACACCATAAAATTTTTCTTGCTATTCACACTGGATTAGATTATAAAACACGTCTGCTTCCATGCCTATGATAAAAGCTCCACGGATATCCACCTCACCCACTTTCTCTGGAGCGATGACCCAGGAGAAGTACTTGTATTCCTCCCACTCTATGCATCTCAGCTACCGATGCCAAAAATACTTAAGACCTCAATCCACAAGGGAGAGACAGGATCCGGTAAAGCAGCAGAACGCAAGCAAAGTTTCTGAGTTATGATACTTCAATTTTTCTGCTTTCCATTCAGTGGAGTCTCTGAAGATACGTGAATTCTGCAACTGGGATATTTCAGCTTTCCTTGCCTCACTCCCCACTGCTGGAACTCAGCAAACCTAGTTCACTGGACTCCAACAGCTTGATGCTGCTTTACCCCACTCACCTGGCTATTCTTATTTTGATTCAATTTTGTCAAACCATTGAAGTCTCCAATGTGTTGCCTCTGGTAAGACTTCCACACGACTTCCACCCCGGCACGGCAGAGAGCTCCCTGCCCCACGTGCTCCAGTGGAGCCAAGCGACCTCCGAAATTCCTACTGGCAAAGAACATTTCTCTGGTCCTTCTTTGAAATCTCACAGTGCTCAGTAAGTCAGAGAGTTGCTCAGAAGTCATCAAGCAATCAGGCCGCTCATTATACTCCTCAATGAAATTATTACCAGGAGTTAATTCTCAGTGCCATACTACAGGTTGGCCGATCTTACATCCTTTTCAAAGGACTGAGAGAAGTACTGTGGCTTTGTGAAACAGATTTTGAATTCCTCTTATACTCTTGGGTAGTCATTTTATCCTGTATTTTTGCACACTGCAAGTTCATCCATACCCATTTCTTTCTCAGTGGTCCTTTAATCCTTTCTGTTGATGCTGCAGCTCAGCACAAGGACGGGTGTATTTCTATAAGCCACGTACTCAGGAGGCTCTATCAATATGCATGCACGGTGAAAGGAAGAAACATATTTCTGCTGAAGAAGAATCAGAAGTTGGGGTCAGACGTTTTATATTTTAGCCAGATTTTGATAAGACATATTAGGAATTCATAGGGCTTTTATCATTTTCAGCAGCAAGAGGATTAGACCCTACGCTGACAAGAGCAAGAACATCAATTGTTAGAAGAAATATGCACCACACTGAAATACAGTAAAACACCTGAAAGACATAACATACTGTCTGATAAAAACACTATAAGCACTCTCAAATTCAACCCAGTGATGACTTGCCGAGTCAGTGCTTCATTTGGCTGGCAGAGCCAAAGTTACGATAACTTCTGTTTTAATGCTCAAAAATGCAACAGAAATGCAAAGGAAAGCCAGGATTTAAACCATGGCTTCACACAACAGCAGGGATTCAAAGTATGGATAATATACTGA
>KZ507297.1:2607-19449 GCA_002844005.1 Limosa lapponica baueri
TGTACAAAAAACATGCCCAATGAATTCGTTACTGATGCATATAATCTCAAATACTTTTCAATCTATCAGCCTTGACATTCTCAAGATTTTAAAAACCTTTACCAATATAAAAGGTTATAAAAGATAGACATTTTAAACTCAAATAAAACTATTAAAATAACACAAAACTCCTTCGCATTGTTCTATAACATTTTCTTTCCTTTTAAAAAAAGTGTGTGAACACAAGTAAAGAACAAAAAGAAATATCTGCGGACGATGCTCAAAGCCACAGCCTTTTCTTTCCCAATCATTTAATGCCGCCAGTGCTGCCCCCTCTTCCCAACCCTTTCTGACAGACACATGTTTAACTTGGAGAAGAAAACCTGGCACAATGTCCTGGTTTGAGGTAAAATAGAACTAATTTTTCTAATCAATAACTAAAACCTAATTTTTCTAACTAATAACAGTCAAAACCAAGACACATACAAATTCTACAAAATGAAGAATTTCCAGTTAAGAATATACACAACACAAAGATATTACTAAAAAAAAAAAACAAAACAAAACAACAAACTATGCTGAGCTGAACATGATCTTTTTAAAAAGAAAAGTTCTAAAGCTCATCCTTTAGACAGACTGTTAGAAGTTTCAAATGTGGTAACCAGCTCCTATTCATAAAGCCAGCAGAGTTCCTATAATTCTCCTCTCCACTAGTTTTTTTCCCCTGTGTAACCCTTAAGGCCAAATGGCTACCATCTGCCATTGCTCCTTATGGAAGAATTCTCACTAAACAAAGGGCATTTTGTGCGCCTGATGAGTTGGGAAGGAGACGGGAAACTGTTTGCAAAATGTGTCAGAACATTCTATGGGATGGGGGAGGAAACAGAAGAGAGGCAGTGGTTATGATATAATCAAGCAGAACCCCGCAAATACTTTTAACAAATTTTTTTCTTGACACACCCAACATTTGACAGACTGTGCTCTTGAAAAAGGATTAAAATAAGAACTCTCAAGTCTTCCAAAGCATCAAGGCACTGACAAACACAATACTACACTCAGCGACCTCTAACTGCTAAGCAGCCAGAAACAATACAAAATTCACCGTATATCCTGATCTATAGAGAACATACCACCACTTTGTGAATAAGTGATGAAAACAGCCAGATGAAAATAATGAGATTTAGCCGCTCTTCAAACGCTCTGAGAAACGAGGAGGAGTTTGTTCAGCCCGGCAGCAGCAGCAGGCCTGCGACAGAGTGCTGCCACCCGGTGGGCAGGTGCTGGCTTTAACTCCGCCACAGACAAAAGGGGCTGCGGCGACCACCCCAGATGGCAAGCGGATCCATTCATTCCCCCAGAGCAACAGAGATTTAACGTGCCCCGGAGCACTTGGGCTCACCCACTGAATACAAACCCTTCCTGTCATGCAACAACCAGCTGTCAGTGCAGGAGTCTGGAAGGGGTATATGCGCAAGAGCTGTTTTCACATCCTTCTGAGCGTTAAGAATAAAGCCTGGGGGATGTCCTGATCGGTTCTCCTTCCAGCCAGGCAAAACCTGGGTGAAAGATCGCTTGGATTACAGCAGGTGTTAACATACAGAGCAGACTGATGGCTCAAAGCTAGCAAAAGAAATAAAATATTTAGTAAAAGGCTAATTACTATCTTGCAGCAGAAATTGTTAGGCAGCGGGTTCAGACACCTTAAACTCTACAGGGAAACAACAAAAAAAAAAAACCAGACCCAGAAACCTATGAGCCTGCCTTTTTTTTTTTTTCCTCTGCCTGTACTGTGCTCTACACATAGTTTATTTCTGGAATATAATGATATACTCAGTTGTAAAACTAAGTGGTAGCTCTGTGTTGAACCTCAGCCTCACATCTGTTTTCCTTTCACTTACATGGTGAAGTCAATGTCAAATGTCAGGTCACTAAGGAGTAAAACAAGAGTCTGATCTAAGTATCACAGAAAAGCAAGGTAACATGTTTATTTTATTTACCTAAGCCTTCACCAAAAAACTGAGGACTCAAAAAGCACAGAAGGATGAGGCACTTGACAGAGGTTAAGGCAGTAAGAAACTAACTCATATATACAGCAAAGAGTTCCTTCAGCAATTTTGCAAAGAACATTACTAAAAAACCTAACATAAACATGATAAAGGCCTGCAAACATCTTAAAAAACATAATCAAACCCAGAAAATATCCTGGAGTTTTAAGACAGGAAACTGTACTTAGTCGTACTTCTATACCATGAAAGCTGGGTAAGCAACTGTAATACTACTTCTAGCACTCAGCTACTACATTTATCAGAAAACAGGCTTTCTTCTGCCTAAGTAGTTTAAGTAAAAAAAAAAAAAAAATCAGGTTTGGTGTTAAGCACTTGCTCATCTTTCCCTGGGGACCACATGGCAAGAGGCCCTCCCGGTGAGGACAAAGCACAAGCGCCCCCAAAGCCCAGCCACACCAAGCTGCCAGCGCATCCCTGCTGCCGGCTCTGCTGTACCTCATGTCTGAGAGCCCCACTGGGCTTTTCACAAGTCTTAGGAGTCTCCCCGAGTCTTGTAAATGGATTGAAATAGCAGATCGTTTGCAGATGAGATGTACAAGTGCAAAAGGGAACGTACCAAACCACAAGGGACTCAGAGTGCAAGTTTTAGACTCCCAGAGACACTGTGCACAGAAGGAGGAACTTTGGGGTTGGGTGTTAACATGTGGTGGAGACAAAGGTGCAAAGATGAAAACAAAACATAAGCTTTTATAACACTAGCTTGATGGAGAAATCATTATATGAACCCTGAAGAGGTCTCTTTCAAGAAAAACAAGCTATAGATTTTGTGGAATTTGTGTGTAGAGAAGAGATGGAAGCCGCAGTTAAACTGAAAATTATTATTATTCTTATGAAAATTCAAGGAACAGCACAAGCACAAACCAGGAGGGTTTTGAGATCAGAAGTAACAGCTGATGCACATGAGGCTACAATGGAGAACTTTGGTCTTTTAGCATCTACCCTCTGACTTGCTGAAAAACTCTTTGCATCCCAGCTGTATGTGACTGCGTTACATAAAGAACATGATCTGCTGAGCCAATTGGGAAATGCAGAAAACGTTAACAGTTTACTTGGACTTGCCATCCAATTATACCATTGAAAAAACAGCAGCAATTTCATCAGCATAAAAACTTCAGGGAATGAAAAAATGTACATTACAGCAATGTCAGCAGTGCTGGCAGATGGTGTAAAAGCACCATTATCCCTGACCTTGAAGCAGAAAACAATGCTCAAGCAGCAGCTGCTACCGGAATAACTATTAAGGTATTCCCATCAATATGGAAAGCCATCCATCAAAACCAGGGAGGGGAGTCTACAGACTTGACAAGGAAACTAGGTGTGCTGCGAAAAAAAAGAATGTTTGATCCAGAGATGGACTGAAAGAGCATCTAACACCAGCAGCAAATACCAAGAGCTAAATTAATACTGATCTTACAGATATATTAACAGGAACGGTGTCACAGCTGCAGGTGTTTGAGGTAGCAATTAATAGACCCTTTAAAGGTCATTTTAAGTCTTTAAACTCACAACAGCTTTTGGCAAGGAAATAAGGCCTTACAAGGAAAATGGAGGAAGCGCTGTGCATGCTGCTTTGTCACCTGATTAAGACAACAAAAGACTGGATAAATCCTTAAGTTTTAGCTAAAGGTTTATAAGAAACACTGTATTTCAAATTTAATCAACTCAAATCACATTCAGTTCCAAGAAGCTGAGAAAAGTGCAAGCAATAAAAAGGAGAAAGAAGATGGAAGAGGAAGAAGTGACAAAGAGGTGTGACATAAAAAACAGTAACAAGTAGAGGTGTGAGGTACACAAACAGTAGCAACAGCTTCTTACTTTATGTAAAAACCAGTCTTCAGGCAAATCCTGAGTGAACTGTTTATATAACCTTACTGTCTATTAATTGAAGGCACATATAAAAACTTTGCATGTGTAACTTCTTTTTTTTAAAGGAGGATCATTTTAAAGTCTTCCTTGTGGGTTAATATTGTAAATAACAAAATTGGAAAAGGATCAGTAAGTACATTTCTGCTTAACAGAAATATGTTTCTAAGCAACTCAGTTACGTAGAGATGACAAACTTGGCTTGGCTGAGATTACAGGAGAAATGTAGAGAAATGAGACTAAATAAACAAGAAGTGAAACCAAGTTTGCTGACAAATGGCACATAAACACACAAGGTATACATAAATATCTCCTTCCTCTCTGGATTCCAAAACAATTAACCACCTAACTTTGGCCACACTTTAAGTAATGTAATAAGAAACACCTGCTGCATGTGTAAAGGTGGCCAAAATTCATGTTTCTGTGTTTTAAATTAGTTTTGATCAGCAGACAAAAAAGCAACAGAAGGACACTAAACGAACAGACTAATGGAAAATCTTGTTGCTTCTTCCTAAACCCCTCAGTTTCAACACACTGGGAACAAGATAAAGGACTAGAGAGATGAAGATCTGACTTACATTACAGATCTGACAATTTTAACTGCACCAGAAAGCATAGTTCTATTTATTTTATTACACATACCTGCAATGCCTAGTATGTTCAGACATTTACTTTGGTTTTATTTTTTAAAAAAGTGTTAGTAAGTAAGTCTTAAAATCCTCTAGAGTAATTTCAAGGATTATCTTTAAGGGTAACCCAAATAAACACTGATGAACAGACATTAGGTATCAATCAGGATAAGAAAGTTTAAAGTAACATCAAAAACACAAGGGCAAGGAAACTTCTCAGTTTCCCTTATGCACTCAACTATTCGGAATTCGTGGAAAAAAGTACACAAACACAGATGGCTTACAGATTACTGAGACAATGATGGATGATAACTACAGTTACTTCTTTCACAGGCTATACAGGTGAAAGGAAGGTCCTCCATAATGAAAAACAAGAGGAGGTTAATCACAGCAAAAAAAAAGGCAAGAGCAAAGAAATTTGGTAGCACAAAACTGATTCCTAAATAATGAAACTGATCTAGGACGCTCCTGCTGACAGAACTATTTTCTTAAATTTTCAGAGCAAAATCATTCCATTAATAAGTAGTAGAATATAATACTGAAAACCAACGGAAGTTACCAGCTTTACCTTCACACATTTCTAAAGCAGCTAACAGTTAACAGCTCAGTCTGGCTCCAGAATCTGAATACATATAGATAAAAATGCAAGCAGTGTCAATCATATTAGCCAGCAGTACTTTATTCCTACTACGGATGTAGGAAACATGTTATTCAACCTAACAGTATCATAAAAACAGATTTCAGTTTGGGAATTTGTGGCAGCAGAAACTCCCAGATTTAAATGCTAGGTTCCACAAAGAAAGATGCACCTCTCTCAACCACTTCATATGTAAACACGGTAACAGCAAACTCAAATAAAAACTCTAAGGATCTGACCACAAATAAATGCAAGTTTTCAGCCAGCACCTGCTGCCCTACCAGCCAATCCTCATCTCTCCCAAGGAAAAGCTGGCAGGCAAGATAGATTAATTTTGAGGAGCAGATGCAGCCTGTCAGCTATCAAACAAGCAACCCTGACTTACAATAATAAGCTGTGTTTCTTTAATCAGATTCATTTGCGTCTGAGTCAAGTGTTATTCATTTGCAAGTGAGGGTCTCTTCCCAGCTGTATTTACATGGGCACACACTCTGAATATTGTTGATTCCACATACTCTGGACATTCTTATTCAGTTTCTAAGTCTCAAAACAAGTTTTCCCCAAATTTGCATGAACTTTCCAACAGTCTATTAGTCAACTTTACATAATAGCACATAAACAGCAGCAAATAATCGTAATGAATTGTACACTTAGCAAGCAATTAATCAGTTATAAAATCTAGCTTTACATTCAAGTGACTATTTGTGACAGATGTCCAAGAGTCCATTCTATCTGAAGAGAAAATTATGTTTGATCAAAGTATCCAACAAAGATAAAATTACTGTAGGATTGGATCGCAATCAAGTAAGCACTACATAAAAAGCCTCAAGTTATCCTGTTTATATGTATGTATGTACATATATTACTTATATATTATCCCATTTATAAAATATACATATATGTAGTTTCACAAACATTAACAGTTTTTTGTTATTAATTAAGTGACTGACCAAATATCTCTGTCTGCATAAATCTTGTGGGAAGGGTCACCCTTATGCATTCAAATTTACAGCTGTAGTAGTTAATCAAGTATTGTAGAAACATTTAACACTTATTTGGCAATAGTTTGGCCACAGAATATAGCTGATTTACAAGTAATATATATATTTTTATTATAAAGGGAATAATTCTTTCAGAAAAGAACATAACTGAAGTTCTTTTTTTCTGAGGCCAGACGGAATCTTTAATGATTTCACAGCACTCATACAATGCAGTGCACAAATTTTAACATAGTAGCTGAAATTGCAACAAAAGAATCAGTTGATCTACATCTTGTTCTATCTAGATTTTGCAACTGTGCTCCTTTTCAATGCATCACAATCAAATGTAAGGGGGAAGACACCAACCACTGGATTACTAATACTATACTACATAATACTATATATAACTTTCTCTCCCTTTTGCCAATATATAAAGAATTTTCTTTAGGACTGGGGGAGACCATGGACACAATTCAATACTGACTCATATTTTATTCTTAGCATCTTCATTCATGAGAAAAGCTGACCTGCACTAAAGATGTTTACTCTTTTTAAACCTGACACTAAAATATATATTTAATGCAAAAGTGATATTCAGTATTTTTTTAATTATAAAAATAAACTTTATTTCAAGTGAGGTTATGAAGCAAAATATTTTACTTTCAAAAATATTAGACTAGTCATTGTTTAACATTTTATTACTGACACACATCTGACAAGAAGACACTACAATGTTAAGTTAACGTGGTTTTCCTCTGCAGTACCGAACAAAAAATCATGCAAAGAAAATGCTAATTAAGATGTTATAAGCAGCTGATAATCAAAGTAACCCTTCCCTGACCCACATTAGGATAAGAAAACCAAGGAACAGACGGCACTTTAGGCTAGAGTCTGACTCATTTTCTCACTAAAGTTGTAGAAACTAGGAAGTGAAAAAGAAAAATTTAGTGCTAAAGCAAATTAAGGTTGTAACTTAATTCAGCACCTTTCCACTGACAAAAAAAAAAATGTTATCAAGAGGATTCTGAGTGTTGCCAGTAATTTTAAAAACCGCAAATCTTGCAGTAATCACACCAAAATTAGAACTGAACTCAAGAGTTCAGGTGTTAAAGAAATAGGGTCTTTAAAAAGTTCATTATTAAGCTTCTTTTTCTTTTCTGAATTTTAATTTAAACACAATAGTAACACAGCAAGATAACCATGTATGCGATGTAAATATTTACT
Organism: Limosa lapponica baueri; assembly: GCA_002844005.1. NCBI lineage: Eukaryota > Metazoa > Chordata > Aves > Charadriiformes > Scolopacidae > Limosa > Limosa lapponica. Next base: position 9,986 of record KZ507297.1, read on the forward strand.
ATAGTCTGGCAGGAACCAGCCCTTAACTTTACATTATTCATATGTTTTATAAATTCCCAGATCAGATTTTCTTACTAATACATATGCATGACCCATACAGCTGTATTCACAACGACCTGACTAATAGCATGCAAACTGACAAAGGATATTACAAAAGCAGGATAATAAAGCACAACAAGTTATTCTTACTACCCTTCCCCCACCATGCATTTTACCCTTTGTGTTCTTTTATACTTACCATGCCCTCAAAGCCAACTCTGTAAAGGTTTTTAGCACCATTGTCCCAAAGAACATATGCTGCGCTATGTGGACTCGACGCACTCCAATCTTGGATTTCAGTTACCTATTCAGTTTTAAAAATAAGACAAGTTGTTTCTAGAACAAAGACTTAGAAACACAATTTGAATTTAAAACCCTATTCATCTCTTCAGAATAATTCAGGATGCAGCAGTTGTACTGAATTTAATAAAATTTATTCTGAAGCTGTGTTCTGTTTGATACAAGTGTTCCCTAGGTGTCTGAATAAGATGGCAGCCTCAATATGTACTTTGTAGGCATATTTTTCTTTTCTACATTTGGCAGGTATTCTAACTACCCAAGTAGAGAACAAAATCTGAACTGTACAAATTTATTTTATGATGCTTTGTTCTTACTAGGAGCAGCATTTAACTAAGAAAAACAGCATGAAAACTATTTTAATTGCTTCAATTTGTTTGGTTTAACCTGCATTAGCCTGGTGGCACTGCACTATGTAGGAGACAAAGTTTTATTTCCAGACCCAATCTGTTTAACAACAGTACAAAAGGAGGAGAGTGAAAAGGACTTTCTGAAATCATGAGGCCATGCACCAAACTGAAAACACTTCCATTATTCAAAAAAATCAATTTCCAGAATTTGTCTTCATTCTTATTTGTATCTATGCAAAGGCTGTTTCTGTCATCTACCATCTGCTTTTCCTCGTTAAAAACATTTACATGCATTTACACATATTTTCAGCTTGCAAATAATAGTTTAGTACATAAAGCAGACAATGCAGGGTAAGACTCTTATTTTGCAAAGTCTCAGAGATTCTAAAATATCTTGCCAAATTCACAGCAAGGGGTAAATAATCAAGATGAAAAAAGCTGCATCTGAATATCCCTTGCTTTAAGAGATTTAAATTTATTATTTTCTCTCAATAAAAAGCAAAATGAAATCCCCAAAAGTACTAAGGCTTCCATAAACGTCTAGGATATAAAATAGGATAAGTATCTTCCTCAGGAACCCCTCGCTTTCTTTTAAACGCTGTGTACTAATAATAAATGCAAGAAAAAACACCAGCTCACCAAGATATAAGGGCATCCAATTTTCCTTCTACAACATCTTATATTTAGTGATAAAAGTCATGGTATATTTTGCACTCCCTGCTGTATGCTCATACTTATAACAAACCTTCGTTAGTTCTCAAGGTAAATGTAACTCAGACAGAAAATTTGCATAAGTTATGATTAGCAACTTATCTTTCCATGCCATTTTCAATAAATCCAAATGCTTTTTTTACACAACTATATCAAAAACACTCATATAATGTCCTAAGCCAGTAATATAATATCCATATCCAACACTTGCAAAGTTTTTAATTTTAAACTCAAAAGGTTCCTATAATTATTAGGGTGCAAGCACTGAAAACCAGGAGCAAGAGAAATGCAAATGTGCTGACCCACAAAGAGAAGACTACAGAACGCAGTGATGACCAGAAAGGGCTATTCTCTTGAGAGCTCTGGTTTTATACCAGCTCTCTAGTAATGCTGAAATATGCCCCACGATCTTAATGTTGTTAGAAGCCCATCTTAAACAGAACAACCAAGACAAAAATTTAGTAGTTTTAAACATTTTGTGCCAGTATTGTAAAAAATGGAAATTTAAATTTAAAAGAATTGGTCATAGTGCACATCCCCTCCTCTTTCTAAATGCTTAAGCATTACAGAATAAGAATAAAAAATGTCCAGCAAATTAAAATAGTAACTTTTATGATGATATTTTTACTCTGCAACTAGAAAGGCTATGGAGGCCATTACATGAGCATGCAGAAATGCATCTTCTTATTTAAATAAGTTTTACCTTTCCTCTACGCCCATTGCCACCGTCTTGATCTTCCCATTGCCAGTCAACTCCTCGCACCACCCTGGCACCTGCAAAGATTCCTCTTGCTGTAATTTTCTTTGATTTACGGCGAGACTCCAACAATACCCTGAAGTTATTAAAAGAAGAACCCACAAGTGTCAAAATAATAAAGAAAGTCCAAAATGAATCTTTGGGGACAGGAACGAAGAAGAGCATCTTGAAACAAAAATAACCGCACAAATGCAGATTTCAGTGCATGTATCACATACACTCAATTCTAAACTCAAACAGCAGCCCACAAGATAAAAAAACATGGGTCTTCCTCAAGCTGATTTATTGTGTGTTTATAATTAGTTTTTAAATGATAATTTCTTCTCCAAACCTCCTACTACCAGCAATAATGTTGCAACCACTTAGATATAGATCTGTACTTATGTTATTAAAATCATTAAAGAAACACAGAGTCATATAAACAATACATTTCTGTTTCTCTTGGAGGCACACTAGGCCAATATTACTGTCTCACAATTGCCCTGCCATTTTTTTCAGAATTATGCTGTTAAGTGAGAGTTACATCTCTTTCCCCTCCAGTCTCAGTTTATTCTCTACATGCTTATCCTGGCAAATTTAATTCAATATATCACCATCTATTTTTTCAGCCATAATATGTTATTTTTCTAAAGCAAACCTCTTCTTTCCCTCTGACTTCAACAGAACAGAAGTAGATAAGCTCAAACAGAATAGTTCACAACTATTTAACTTCCAAATAGAAACAAAGAGACAAACATTTTCCTGCCTTTCCAGTAATCTCAAAAGCCACCAGTTTGCATACAACCAGATTTTTTACTTCATGCCAGGAAAATATTGCCAGACAAAAGTATTTTTCAGCTGAAATTCTGTTTTCTGACCTCTTCAGGAAATGTATCACCCTCCTGCTAAACTTTTAACATCCAGCAGATGGCAGACAAGGAAAAAGTTAAACTGTTACAATCAATGCAAAGAGCACATGAAAATATTATCTGGTTTTATCTAAGTAACATAAAGGAGTGATAAAAAAACACAAAGACATGTTGTGTTTAGCATTTTAGAAAGATCTCAACACCTACAAAACGGAGATGAAAACCAGCATACATTACTTTGGTATGCTGCTCACATGATTTCCCAGTCTTAAGAATAAAACAGGTAAAGCTTAATGCTTTCCTTCATTCAAACATCCTTGGATGCCTCTTGCCATTTTTCCTATAAGATATCCCCCAAATTCAATAGCACTGCTTTGCCCTTTTCTCCTCCCTCAAACACTTAACTTGAATCAATTTTTCTCAGCCGAGCTTGATCCAGTAGAAACAGCTCCTTGGCAAATGAAGCTGCCTTCTAGATAAGAGTTGCAAAACAGAGCTCAATGGGAGTAAACAAAGATAGGGGAGAAAGTGACGAGATGCACAAAATTTTCTGAAATTCTATACCTTGCATAAAACTAAAAGTTATGCTTTATACACCAGAACAGACCACTTAAAACTACAAAGGAAGCTCCAGCTAAAAAGAAAAAAAAAAAGAAAAAAAGAAAGATGTCTGGCACACATTCACACATTCCCAAAAGTAATGAGATTTTTTTAAAAAAGAAATAAATAGAAAACAGATTTGTATTTTGTTACATATTTTTTATTAATTACACTAAGCCAGGACTTTCTGCTCTTGGATTCAACTTCTAAGTCTTGTTCTGCATTATAACATTATAATTGAGACACTAAGAGCTTATGCTATCTACTTGGTACCTAGATCTACTGGCATGAATCTCAAAAAAACAGAAGTTACTTTTTGATTAAGCCAGTGACCTGGCCTGAAGTTAAACTTCAAGACAAACATTTGAAAAAATAAACACAGACCCTACAAGCCATGATACGAGAACTCGGTCTGTGTGCTCCAGCCACTTGCCTTAACTAAAAAAGGCACTGATAAAAAAGCACATCGCTGAATTACAACATATTTGTAAACCTTACTTCTCCAAGAGGAGATAAATGTTGTCTTACCTAAGTCACATTTAACTATCATATCTAACAAAAAAGGTTTCCAATGATTTAATGAAAGAAGATTCTGGAGAGTTAACGCAGAGGTGATACAACAGCATGTAGCCTTCACACAGTGCTGTACCATAGCTCCCAAGTATTGAGTAACAGGCAAACATCACTGTTCTCACTTAACTGGTAGATAAATCATGACAGAGAGAGGCTTTGGATTTAGACAAGTTATTTAAAGTCAAGAACACGAAAACAACTATGCAGAAACACACTAAATGCCAATTTTGTTCAGAGTACTTCGCTGGGAGACAATAATAATACATGCTTAAGAACATAAAAACCAAGGTGAGAGTAGAACAACCCTTCACAGCATCTTTTCTCTGCTTTCTGCAGTGAGCAGTTTAACCAGTTCAAGTCAGAAGCTTTGTCTCCAGATCATTCTGTTTTTCATAGCCCACAAAGAGGGTATTTTCTCCTCAACGTGTCTACACCATTTTTGAACCTAATTAAACTTTCACATTCAGGAATGCATTGACAAATCATTTTGTGATTACACATTGCTTAAAGATAATTGCCTTTGTTTTAAAGCTACTATATTACACAAGAACTAGGAAGACTGCAATGAGGCTAAAAAACTGAACAATCTTACCCTACCTTTTTTCTCTACTTCATTCTTTCTAAAAGTTCCATGTTTTCCAAGCTCCAAAAATCTGTCCTAGCTACCCTCCTTCACAAACAGACAGAGAACTTCTAACAGAATCTACACCTCAAACCACTATTTTACCTAATCCAAGTTTCAGTAACCAAATCTGCAGTTTAGAGTTAACCACAATTAACTGTTCCTATTTAATTTCATGGGGGAAAAAATACGTTTTACCTTTCACTTCCTGGTGTAGTAATTCTATAAAAACGATGCCTCAAGTGATGTTTGTCCCCATGATAGCAAACTGTGCACAAGTCATAATTTGTACATTCAGCACATTTCCATCGGATGCCAATGATGGGTTGCTGTCGACAAGTATCACACATAGTCCCGTCATGCTTGATACCTGTAAGGAGAGAAGAAAAAAAAGACTAACAGCTTTGCTACATCACTACACAGATTTCTGTTGTACACCATTATTATTTGAAACCACGTACAAAAAAGTTAACAATAAAGGAAGGCTGCTAGAGATACCCTATCAGCCTATACGACCAACAAAAAAAGATAATGACTTTGCCTCCTATCTCCAGTAGTCAGTCTATTCCTGAAATGTTCTATCTTTTCCTCAGCTCAAAAAGCTGAGAAAGCTGTGTTTGGTTTTTTCCATCTATACAAATCAGAGAAAGAAAATGAGAAATCCTTTAACTTGTAGTTAAAGGGTGAGAAATGCATATACCAAGATATACAGGCAATCTGGAATTTTATCTCTGGATTAAAACTACCAACACACCTCATACCACAAAGGCTGTGTTCAACTGTGCATACCATTTGAAAATCATTGGTTTCACTTACACATCTTGTACACTGGAAGAGTGCTTACCTCTAATCTTTTTTTACATAGGAAAAAATTAATCTCTCTTGGATAGATGCCATTAGTTTCATGAATATCTGTTACCATTTTTGAAGCATTTTACTGCTTTCTATGTTGTTTTTTTCTAAAAGAATGTGCCAGACAGCCCAGCTGTAACTCACCAGCATGTGCTCTGCCCAGCCTTCCACAAAAACTTAATTCTCAACACCACTTACTCTTACACCTTTGCCAAGCTACAGCAGATTGAAAGTGATCAGTCACAGACAGTTTCCATCCATGCATTCTGAATACAGTGAAGGGCCACAAGTTTATTAAAAAAAAAATAAAAAATATCAAATTCTGCTGCTGTTCGGAAAAAAATGAGCAATAGAAGAGAGAAGCACTGGCATTCAGTCTGTAGCACAAGATAAAAATGAACACTAAAAGGTTGCAGTAACACAGAATTTTCCCAGTCACTCACCCTTAAAAAAAAAAAAAACCAGCAAAAAACCCCAGATCACTTTGAAACTAGAGAGGAAAAAGAATGGGTTTTGTCCCCTCCAGAAGGGATGCTTTTGGAAATGACTGCCAAATTCACTATAAATCTATTAGTCACTTGTGTCCAGCAACTGAGCCACCTGCAGTGAAGAAAAATCAACAGTTGGAGAGGCAAAACTGAAGGAAATGCCTTCTTGCCTGATCATTTCACAGAATCACATAATAGCTGAGGTTGGAAGTAACCTCTGGAAATTGTCTAGTCCAACCGCTACCACTTAAAGCAGGGTAAACTAGAGCTGGTTGCCAATATGCAGTCAGCTTTTGAGCACCTCCAAGAATACAGGCTCCACAACCTCTGGGCAGCCTGTTCCAGTGTTCAATCATCCCTAGAGAAAATACGTTTCTTTTTAGGCTTAAGTGGAAATTCCTGTATTTCAATTTGTGCCCATTGCCTCTTGTCCTGTTACTTTATACCTCTGAAAAGAGCCTGTCTCCGTCCTCTTTATAACCCCCATGATGCATTTACATACACTGGTAAGATTCCTCTGAGCCTTCTCTTCTCCAGGCTAAAGACCACCAGATCCCTCCATATCAGATGCCTTAAGATTCCTTAAAAGGCATCTGCAGCCCTTCGCTTGACACACTCAGTACGTCCATGCCTCTTTTGTACTGGGGAGCTCAGAACTGGACACAGCACTCCAGGTTTGGCCTCACCAGTACCGAGTGGAGGGGAAGGATCACCACCCTCGACCTGCTGGCAGCACTCCTCCTAATGCAGCCCAGGATACCACTGTCCTTCATTGCCACAAGGGCATGTTGCTGGCTCATGGTCACCTGGTTGTCCACTGGGACCTCCAAGTCCTTTCCTGCACATCTGCTTTCCAGCCAGTCAACCCCAGTTTGTATCAGTTATCCCCCCAGGTGCAAGACTCAGCCTTCCCCTTTGTTGAATTACATGAGATTCCTGTTGACCCATTTCTCCAGCTTGTCAAGAGTCCCTCTGAATGCCAGCAAAATCATCTCGTGTATCATTTCTCCTAACCATGAAAGCTTCTCACTCCCTCCTCTTCCAACCTTGATTATAAACATATTTAGGAAGATTTCTGGCCTCATGATTAAAAATTGCACCAAAATTGGAATTAATATTTAATTATGACTGGAAAAGGCAACACATTTGGAGCAAAGACTGCACATAGCACCACAGAGATTTGAGCATCTCTTCAGGACAGCCTTCAGTGACAACAAAAACCCTGAAACTGCTGACGTTATACCAAATGACCACTGTAATTCCTGGAGCGGTTCACAACTAAGGTGGCATCCACACCTTGACCACAAAGTCTGTGCTGTAAATTTTGAAGGTCTGGCACAGACAAGTCCTATAGCCCGTAACGTTACTTGCCAACTCCAACTGCCAGACAACACACCTCATATACCATAATCCTAACCTTCTATATTTAAAAGGTATTTGCTGCCTGGTTACAACAACTAAAAATGTTATTTTTCTACAAAGCAAGAACTTGAAATCACCCCTACGTTTCCTCCCCACACACAACTCCACCAATGACCTTGTTCCCAACGTGGAGGGTTAACATCAAGGGCCAAGCTATCTTTCTTGCTATGTACACTGAGACTTTAATGTCTGGTATCTCTTGATTATCTGTAACACTCAAAAAGATAGTATTAGTTATGATCTTGTGGTGGCTGCCTCACTGCTATGAGTTGTATTGAACCATTTTACTACTTCTTTTGGTAGTCTTCAAGAGCAGGTGCATTAAAAGGACTCAGATAACCTGCTAGTATTTTGTTGCCTTGCTTAAGAAGTCTAACTAGTTACGGCACTTGGGACTGAGGGCCAGTATCTGGCTGGTGTTTTTAAAAAATAGATTACTAAATTGGTATTTCACACAGAAACAGAGAAGTTACACATCTCTGGAATTTTTTTAACAGTTGCTGAACTTCAGGGAAGACAGTTTGCCAAGTATCACATTTATTCTGGATGTAAAAGGACCAAGAAATTGGGTGCTGCAGGATTCTTCAATTTGTCCAAGCAGCAGGACAGAGGGCAAAAGAGGTATAATCATGAGTCACGTAATATAGAACTAGGTCATCTCACAGTAAACTTAAATAAAAAAACTAAACATTTCTAGCCAGTGAGGCAAAAGCTGCTGTGGAAAAACTCAGAAAAACTTCCTTAGGAAAGAACAAAAAAAATAAATATACAAAGATGTTTGACTCAAAAGTCATTTAACTGACTATAGTGTCCGGAACTTAAAAGAGACACCACATGTCTGTATCTGGAGTCTCTGATCAAGAGTGTCACATCTCTATTTCACAGATCCTTAAACAGCACCCTGATAGCTATAGCCTTTCTGCATCTCTTCCCTGACACATGATTCCAGCAGCAACACCCACTTCAACGCATGCCTCACCTGACCATGCTGCTCCGTTCTTTCCATTATGCCAGCAAAAGATTTTTGCAGAGTTGAGCTGTAAACTGGATCAAGAAACATACCCAGCTGAAAGACAGCCAGGAGGAAAACTATTCAGCTGGATTGGTTTCCCAATCCCATTCTTTGTGGTGCTGCACAACGCTGCTGGCTCCACAAACAAAGCATTGCAGGGCAGGAGCAGGCAAGTAATCCTGTTACAGAATGTTTAACCACTGCACTAGAGGTCTGGAGGGAGAAGTAGATTTGTACGCCCCTGCTGACAGTGGGCTAAGAGAGAGTTTTAACTTTACCTGCTAAAAAAAGATGCTAAAACAAGGTGCTACTACTGAATCACAAAACCTGATAGCTAAACTCTTCTTCATGTTTATAATACAAACAAAATGAACTATTTAAATCAAGAGTATGTTTTAAAGAAGGTTGAAAGAATAATTTATTTTTTTAAAATTGAACTAGATATTATAGGTGCAGCAGTGTGTCAGGTTGCCATTGACCAGCTGCCAGACACGCACCCAGCTGCTCTCTCACTCCCGCTCCTCAACAGGACAGGGAGTGAAAATAAAATTAAAAAGCTTGGAGATGAAAGTGAGATCACTTACCAACTACCATCACCGGCAAAGCAGAGTTGACTTGTGGAAAATTAAACTTATTGCCAATTAAATAAAAGAAAAAAAGAGGATGGTGAGAAAGACAAAAACTAAAACACCTTCTCCCTATATTCCCCCTTCTTCCCAGACTCAACTTTAGTCCTTCATTCTCAACTCCTCTACCACCCTGCTTCTCACCAGGGGAGACAGAATCATAGAATCATTTTGGTTGGAAAAAACCCCTAAGATCATCAAGTCCAACCATTAACCTGGCACTGCCAATTCCACTGCTAAATCATGTCCCTAAGTGCCACGTCTACA
>KZ507297.1:21356-37555 GCA_002844005.1 Limosa lapponica baueri
TTTTTTTTCCTTGTGAGGGGTTCTGCAAGTATTTAAAAATAGTCACTAAAAAAATCTTGACTAAGACAATTTTCCTTAAATTATACTTGATGTGCTAAAAGCAAGAACAAATAAACAAATACACTGGATAAATCATCTGAGATGGTGTACTTTTTAAAACGTTCTGACATGCATGACTTCATGACAATTTATGCAACTCTTCAGGTTACAGAAAACTATTAATACAAGTACAAAAAACTACTCAGAACTTCATCAGATAATACCTAAATTTTCAGTATTACCAAAATACAGCACAGAGAGCCTTCCACACTGCACACATGCTCGCTCTAGCTGCGGGATAATTCCACATCAAGATTCCATTTCCTGACCCCAGCCCCTCCGCCCACTCCCCTTATTCAAACACAATTGGGTAAATATATTTTAAGCAGGAAAATAACATTGTTACTTTGATCCAACCATATAAAAGAGGAAACGGATGACAACCAAAATTTTGCTTGAGCTTTGTAGAAAGAAAACCTTCAGAAAGAGAATAAACACAGAAAGTTTGTGCATTGTTCATAAGTATTACGTGAACACAGTCAGGAGTGCTCTCTACAAACATGCTACTGGATGTCCTTTACCTTTGGCAAAAGGTTGCCTTCCCTTCTAAATATAAAGCTTGAGTTTATATACTTTTATACTCCGTTCAGCAACTCAGTAGAAAACTACTCCTTTCTGTTTCTTTTCCACAAGACTACCAGAAAAAAGGGGATTCTCAAGACTCCTAGATTCTGCCAAAAGGCTACTTTACAGATTAGTTATTATTTCCTCTTAATCGCCCTGTCTTGCTTAAAGAAATGCTGGTCAATGTAAATATGATCATCAATGATGTAAGTGAAAAACAAAACATATCAGAAATCATTCATTACCCAGATTACTATATCTGGACTAAATAGATTACAGGATACTTCATGTAAATCACCAATGACTTTTTATTTTAAAGAAGACCATCCTAAAATCTTAGCACTAAGGCTATTTGTGTTTTATAAAAAGTTAACACTGTCTTGCAATGCTGGTCATAGCCTACAACCATTAAATACAAGGACAGTACAGAGTCTACAAAACTTATATATGCACATACATATATATGTACATGCATGCATATACATGCATCAAACTCAGGTTTATTTTATTTTTGTTTAAATAGAATGAGCTTCAAAAATTACTTCTAGTTTTCTGGCTACACAGGCCTCAAACTATTCAAAGTAGCCACTCCGGCTGCAAGCACTGTTTTTAAGAACTAATAATCAAGTCTAGTTTTGAATACCTAATAAAAAGAACTCCCAGAACTAAAGACTTCAGTTTTGCTGTATTTTTATATTTATTCTCAGTATAAACTTACAGTCATGTTGTGATTGTAAATTTATGCACAAAATAATTTTTTTCCATTTTAAACTAAAAGAGCCATGATTTAACACTGTGCTAAGTAAGACCAAACCAAAAACGACCCCATATTTTATAACATTTCCTTGCTCAACAGTATCATTATTAATACTACAGTTAGAAATTTCTGCTACCTAATCCCCTTTTTCTTGTAACTACTTACATCAAAATTATCTAAATGCCCCTAGAGGTAGTATCAAACTATCATCCAAAGTCAGAGACCCTTATTCAAAACAATGGATGGTTAACTACCACAGAGAAAAATAAGTAATTACAAAAAGGTGAAAAACTGAAGGGAAATTATTTGCCCAAGAATACAAAGTGAATCAGTGGTAAAACCAGTATTTCAGTCCAAATTGACAGCATCCTAATTCCACTAACTTTGCCCTTTTGCTGCTACTACTTTACAGATTTTTACTCTTCCTATGTCCTGAGGATCACGACCTCAAAAGTAATTCCCTCTAGCAAAAAGCAACCCTGCGTAGCTTCATGCAGCAGTTCTGTGAGGATGATGCACACAGTGGTCAAAAACCTCAGGAAGAGAAAAACCATTTTGCAAAGCCTGGATACAGCAATGTTTATGAGTTTTTCCAACAGCAATATACACAGTCCTACCTGAAGCAGAAATTAGAATTCTAATACAAAAGTATAAACATAACTGAAAATTACAAGGAACAAAGCAGAGCAGAAAAACAACAAAACCAGGGACCTAAAACTGAGTATTAAGTGTTGGCTTCCAGATGCAGTTAACAGGATGCCACCAGCTTGCAAATACATCAAGCAGAACTAGAATAATATAATGAGCCTTCAAGGCTCATATTCAACATTTATGCATACACTTCAGTTTTAAGCAGAAGTAGTCCCACTGGTTTCTACAGGACATCAAATGCAGGTAAAGTTTCAAAGCACAAACATCTGCAAGACAAGGATCGACAACTTCAAAGACTACTCTTAACTTCTTGTTCCAAGGTCTATTTCAAAACGATTTTCAGCTCATTTTAATAGCACTTACCCTCCAAAACAACAACAACAACAAAAAACCCAATCACGATGCCAGGGGAGAGGAAGGAACCCAGACACAAAAACATTTAAATCCATCTCAAAGGCTCACCGTGCAACATGGTGTGTTCCTTCTTTCTTAGCAACATTTTTGTAATTAATTAGAATTAATTCTATGGTACTGTCTCTTCAAAAGTCTGTCAGCTTCAACCTACTGCTATAATTTTCCTTTCTGTAACAAAGAAAGCTCAAAGATGGTCTCTCCTCTCCATCACATTTTAAATGATAGACACGTTACAAAAAGGGTACATCTAAGTACCCCAACAAATCGCTCCAGTCACCTTATTATTGAGGCAATCCTATCCGGCCCCAAATTCACCTCACTATGTTTCTAACAAAACCAAACAATGTATTTTTCTTCAAGAGTTTTCACTGTAAAAACAGGTGCTAAAATGAACATTTCTCTGCAGTGTTTGCAACACTAACACTGCCGCATAATGTCAGTGCAGATCTAAACCCATTGTCCAAACTGACTGGATTTAAAGCATAAATATCAAGCAGCCAAGTAATTAAAAGACTGAGAGAATGCAATTCTTCCCAGTACTTCAGCTGTTTTACAAGAAGTTTGGCAATACAGATAAAGGGCAGCGTGCAGATTACAAGACAAAACAGCATCTCAACCCCTTAATGTAATCTTTAGCGAAGCGGTGCTACACCTCTGTTCTGCACGCCTCCCTACACTTGACTCAGAATGACTGTCACCATTTTACAGCACAGCCCTGAAATATAAATTCAAGAATAAGCAGGGCGGAAGGGGGATAAAAGCAAAACTAAACCCTGAGGTGCCATCCTCTCGGTTCCCTCCCTCCACTCGTGTGTGCGTGTGTGTGTGTGCGTGTGTGTGTGTGCGTGTCCTCAGCACACCGGGAGTCTGAAAAGCAGATCGCTTTTTGCTTTGTCTACCCCAATTTAAAAGTCCCAGGACAACTTCTCCTCCCTCCACGGCCATGCACTGTGTATTTATGACAAGTTAGCGTATACATACACACACGCACGCACACATGTAGACACCCACGCCCAGCCATGCCAGCTGGGGGGGAAGGGGGGGCGGGACGGTAAGCCACTTTCCCCATCCCACAAAAAAGCGAGAGGCAAAGGCGGGGAGCAACCCGCCCCCGGGATCGTGCCCCGACCCTCACCCCGCCGCGGGGGCCCCCAGGTGCTGCCCCCCCCGCCCCCGCACCTCCATGGTGGGGTGCTGGGGGCTCGCCCCCCTTCTCTCCCGCCCCCGGGCCGCCGCTCACCGGTGGGCGCGCTGTCGAGGATGCGGAGGTCGTAGGCCCCGGAGCAGCGGTAGTTGGCGGCGGTACCGTTGTCCCACACCACGACCACCTCCTCCGGGCTCTCGAAGCTGCGGACGGTGCCCACATGGCCCTCGCCGCCATCCTGCTTCCCCCACTTCCAGTCCGGGCCCCGGACCACCCGCGCCCCGACTCCCTCCACCATCACCCGGTTGTTCCGCGAGCTGCTCATCCCGCCGACGCCCCGCGGGCCCGGGCACCGGGGCGGCAGGAGGGGCCGCGCAGCCCGCAGGCGGCGGAGAGGGACCCCGATGGGGACGGCGGCAGGGGGCGCGGGGAGGGAGGACGCGGGCCGCGGCTGCCGGTGCGGCGAGGGAGGGAAAGGGGCGGGGGGGAGAGGGGCAATCCTGATGCGACGGTGAGCGGCGGGAAGGACCCTTCTGATGGGCCGGGGGACGCGACCGGGGCGGCGGGAGCCTCCGGCCGACTCTCCTCCTCCCTTCCTTCCTTCCTACCTACCTATCTAGGCGCCCATCCCCAGCGGTTCCCCCCGCCCCGGTCCGCGGCGCCCACCCGCCCACCCCCCACAGCGGCAAAGCCCGAGCGCCCCCTGCCGAGCCGGGGTGGGCATCGACCGCTTCGGTTCCGGTGCCGCCGTCCACCCCTTCTCCAACCCGGCCGCGGGCCGGTGGAAAGGGGAGGAAGCAGAGGAGGGAGCAGGGATTTATTTATCGTTGCCGGCAGAGCTGCCCGGCGCTCCCCCGTGTCGTCCGCCGTGGCGGTTCCCTCTGGGGCGCGGGCGCCGTTGAGCCCCCCGAGGGCAGCGGCCGCGCCCGGCGCTGAGGTGATTTTGGCGGCAGCCGCGGCGCTCCTGCGGCCAGGCTACTCAAATGCCCCTCTTCCCTCTCCGTCCAGGAAAAGTTGCTCATATCACCTCTCTTTTAATGGCAGAGGGATTATCAATTAAATGGTATCAACTTAGTCTTGCACAACCTGGGTTAGGTACTGCCTTTTCCTTCTTTTTCAGCTACTTTTGTGCCCTGAAATCCCATTTTCTTTTCAAACTCTGTATGTGCTCTGGTAAGACCCCACCTGAAGTACTGCATCCAGCTCTGGAATCCTCAGCACAAGAAGGACATAGACCTGTTGGAACAGGTCCAGAGGAGGGCCATGAAGATGATCAGAGGGCTGGAGGACCTCTCCTGTGAAGACAGGCTGAGAGAGCTGGGGTTGTTCAGCCTGGAAAAAAAGGCTCCGGGGAGACCTTATAGCAGCCTTCCAGTACCTGAAGGGGGCCTACAAGAAAGCTGGAGAGGGCTTTTTTACAAGGGCAGGTAGTGACAGGACAAGGGGTAATGGCTTCAAACTGGAAGAGGGTAGATTTAGACAGATATCAGGAAGAAATTTTTCACTCTCAGGGTGGTGAGACACTGGAACAGGTTGCCCAGAGAAGCTGTGGATGCCCCATCCCTGGAAGTGTTCAAGGCCAGGCTGGATGGGGCTTTGAGCAACCTGGTCTAGTGGGAGGTGTCCCTGCCCATGGCAGGGGGGTTAGAACTAGATGATCTTTAAGGTCCCTTCCAACCTAAACCATTCAATAAATCTTGGATGCTACTGAGGTGAGTCTAGTGGGGCTGGACTTCTGTAGCCCAGGAGCTTTTTTATTCAGGTCCTCCAGTCAACAAAAGGGGTGGAATCTGTATCTCCACCCACCCTTCCCACCTTGGGGCATCCCTCGTGGGGGGTGTACCTACTCAAACTTTAAGCACATATCTGCAATGCAGTTCTTCATAAACTACCCACTTTGTTTGCACTCTCATGACACTCAAGGATTTCCTTTAACTCCACACATCCTGGCTAATCTTATATAGAATATGAGTCTTCCTTTTAAAAATGGTCCTCCTATTGTTTTTGTCTCTCTCTAATCATGCCGTGTCACCTTTTTAACAGCATCCATCCTAAAGACAGACAAGTCTGAACCAGTCAAAAGAATACAGTTTCTTAGTCAAGAGGGAAATGGCTGATAAAAGGCAGCCCAGCTACTCTTGTGTCCTGGGTATTTTTGCTGTTTCTGCGCTTCCTTCCACCTTTGTGGTTATTAATATGGCTAGAGGAGTCTATGAGATCATTTCCTGACTTCTTTTGTGTAGTTTTCTCATGTATAGCAGAGCAGAATAATATGAGCAAGTAACCACCAGACTACCACCACATTCCTCACATAACTCGTTCCTCCCTAACCCATGCTAAAGCTAAAGAATGCTGCCTTAAACTTGAAATTGTGTCCTGACAACAGGCACTCCCAAGCAGCATCTGATTTCTCCTTCAGCAGTGGAAACCTCAAAACGCTAACAGATACCACCCTAGGAAAGCATGCAATTGCCAGGCAGTTTGGGTTTTCTTGCAGATGCTTCTCCCCATACAAAAGCCACCCACAGCTTCTAGTAGCTTATTACATTTGGTGCATGTAAGAGAAATTAAATGCATAACACATGGCAGAATTTCCCAGAAAATCTGGAGAGTTCCTGATCTATTGAAGGATCTAGCTAGGGTCTATCTATGGTCATAATGTTCCCATCTGCCTCATTCTACTATGACATGCTTTGGTGATTATGGGCAAGTATAAGGTTCATGCGTATCTAAGAGTAACTTGGAGCATGTTTTCCTATTGCTCTTTGATAGGTTTGGATAAAAGAGGCTTTTTGCAACCAGGGTACGTGTGCCAGGAAAGTCAACAAAGACGAGATCAGGATTAGTTCTCCTGCAGAGAATCAGAAGAGTTCATCCCTTACTTTTATTTTTCCAAGAAATTCTAAATTACAGACCTTCAGAGAATCTGCCGCTGCAGTTGAACAGCAGTGCGTGTGGGCACACATTGCCCTGGAGCTTCTTCTCTCCTGATAATTCTTCTCCTGACCACTCCTGCTCTGTATATCCCAGTAGCTCCTGCCTCTCCTACTCACCTGCTTTTCCTATCAGACAATTTACTTGCAAAAACCAGAATCTCTAAAGAAGCCTGGATTATTTTAGAGGTGGCTTAGACACACAAGAATACAGGTAATAACTGGGAGCCAGCGCCTATTGGGCTGAATGTGAATGCTCCCGTAACAGCAAAGAGGGATTTTTTCATAGCTCAAAATACAGAAGCTCGTACCATTTTATTGGTGTGGTAGAAAACAAAGAGTGGATAGACTGATCTGATGTATTCACTTGACTGTGACTACACGACTGATTTCTGAACTCTCATCTCCTGTCACTTCTAGTCCTACACAGCCATGAAGTTGTGGAAGTTGCAAAATTGTCATAGGCTACATTTCCAGAATCTCAGATATTTTATGATGTTATCTTCTTGAATCATACATTATATTATTTATTCTGGGTGCCAACTTGGTTTTTAACCAACCAGTAAGGAATGAAGGTTGTTAGCTCCTGAACCTTTTATCTGAATTAGGCTTCAAAACAACCAGTAAATACCAGCTTCAGATGCAGATGCAACAGAGAATGAGGAAGGATATAGCTTTGGGGAAAGATTTATTTTTCAAGTTATACTGGACATTAGTGATCCTAACTGATACTTTTCTGCTATCAGCCACAGGAGTATATATCAGCATGAGAATTAGTACTAGACTAATAAGAAAAAGAATCTATTTCTGGTGAGAATTAGTACTAGACTAATAAGAAAAAGAATCTATTTCTGAGTAAGGACCTCAAGACTCCCAGAAGGACGGAGGTAGAAGAATCAGAATGTGAGTAGCAAAAGGAAAAAGAGAGGTTTGAGTTTTGAAAATATGCTGAGTTAAAGTTAGAAATAAATTTAACATGCAACACTATAAACAAGATGGAGATTCCATAGGATGTTGAATCCAACTAATGTATTGTGACAATATAAGTGACAAATACAGCATTTTCAGGTATGTATCAGCATTTTGTTAGCAGTGGGAAACTGGACACAGTAATACCTTAAGGAAAAAACTCATCTTCACTTTCCAACTAAAAAACCTCTTGTTGGCTTAGGGCCTTTTGCAGGCAGATGGGGTTAGTTAATTGGCTGGTTACTTTTACTCAGAATAAATGCATGTGGCATTTTCAGTTATGTCTAACAAGTCTTTGGCCCCTTGACGGGACTCTTCTCTTCTCCGGATGAATGCTGAGAGTTTATCAAATCTCCTAAACTTGCATTTGCCCCTCATTGCACGGAATGGCTATTTTACAGCCTTAGTGCCAACATGTGCTCCCACTCCAGGTATTAATTTATCAGGCCTCAAATTGGGGAGAAAAATACCATCTGAAAGCTTGCTACTGGAGTTGGCAAAAGATTTATTTCTTTGCTTTTGGGGTCTACAATCTAGAAATCATACTTCAAACTTAGCACCAGCAGAGAGGCATAGGACCTTTCTTTTCTGCCGTCCCTGTTCCGGGAGGAGACCACCCGGGCAGACTGGCAGAGCAGTACTGCCTGAAACTGCTGCAGCAGAAGCTACCAAAGCTCATCAGCCAAAGGCCTTATTTACCTGAACAGTCCTGCTGTAATTAACCACTGCTGCCTGCCTTGTGAGGCAGTGCTGGCTTTGAATACCTGGGGTAGACATGACGGAGCAGTGAAATCACCGTCTGGAGGAAGGGAATCCACAGTACTTTAGGCATACTTGCCTGTAATGGCACAGACTCATTAACACACAGCCAGTGCAGGAACCTGGATGCACAAAAAGAACTAGAGAACAGGATCCCTTCTGGCTACCCAAAACTACATACATTGCTGAGTCACACCATCCTCCAGCTGGTGATTATGGTCTTCCTCACTATTTCCTGCCATATTAGAGCAATCCAGCAAGGGGCCATGAGAGAAGACCTCTGGTTTATGCATAATTCAGTGCTGTGCATAACCTAATGACATCCCTTTAAACTCCTTGTTATTGTTGGAAAGCATATGGGCTTTTTGTAAGAGCAGCTGCTGCCCTCCTAGAGGGGAGGACAACCCTCAAGACAACCCTCCCAGGAAATAGGACTTTGGAGGTCATCCAGCCTATGCCCGTGTTCATCTGAGCCATTCCAGAGAGCTGCTTGCCTAAACTCAACCGGGGTGCCTTTCAGTTCTGCAAAATGTAATAAAACATGTATAAGTATTTGCATAGATTGAAAAGAGACTTTGATAGAAGTTTTTCTGAACTGTATTGTTTGATTAAAGCTGAACTTGCAATGTAGGATCTGGGACACGCAATGCAGAAAGGGGACTGTCCCTATTGCAGGAGAGAGCCCCATGTGAAAAGCCTGCTTTTATATGGTTTAGAAGAAAAAAAAATCCCAACTTCTTGGAAAGATAATTATTAACTCATACAGTTTTGAAGTTTTGTTTACTATGTTGCACAAATACTGACTTCTCAGAATATGGATATATATAAATAACTTCTTAGGAGTTGAAAAAGAACATCTAGTTTACATATGATGAGCTGATTGTCATTTTTCTTTTTAAAATACAAAGGTAGAGCTTATTCATTTATGTCAATCTGAGTCCAAAAGTTCTGCCTCCTCAGTTCAAGTCTCTGAATTAGAACAGGCAGTTTTCTCAGTCCTCCTCTTAAAAACTGAAGGCAATCTAGATTTTAATTTTCTGGGTTTCCCCAAAAGGGGTTTTTATAATGCAGGTTTTTTTTCTGTGGACAGAAGTATTAGGAAAACGAACTAGGAAAAAGTAAGCAACTACCTTGGTTTTATCAAAATACACCTACTCTTCTGGGTGGAACTAACTCAACTAACTGAGGAAGAAACGTGGAAATATTGGCAAATGAAATGAAAACTACTCTTATACTGAAAAAAATTACCCCAAATGTAATTTTATTTTATTTTTTTTTAAAAAAAAGCATGTAATCACTCTCCACAGAAAGTTCTGGTCTGATGAAGGTGCCACATATTTTTAAGTGAAAATATAAATAATGTATAATTTCTAGAACCAGTTAGGAACTTTAGGCCACGTATCCTGTTTATCCGATGTTTAATGTGTGAAAAACCCCAAATTCCTCAGACTCTGCTGCCATCACGTGGCCATCTACCGTCTCTCATTAACGCTAAAACACAGCTATCCTGTTAACTGTTGCATTGTATTTCCACTGCGTTATTTACCAGATTCATTATCCATAACACAATCCAATTTCTTTCTCAGTTTTCAGAGATGTCATGAATAATAGGCATTGATTTTTTTCCTAGTTTCTGCAGATTAAAATATTTTTTAATGCCAGACAAGGAGCATGCTGTCATGCAACACAGCAAATTGCTTTGGTGGGTTTGTTTTTTACTGTGCTGCTGGCATCCTCTACGAAACTGTTAATTAGAACACATATATTAACCCACAGTGTCCATGCCGCTCTTTCTTTCCCTAAGGAAAGGAGTTCTATCTGCTACTTCTTCTCTAGGAAGGAGAAACAGCTGAGCAAAGAACAGATTATAAATATGTCGATTCATTTTCCTGATGTGAAAGAGAACCAATCCCATGGAGATCTGTTAAAAAGAAGGAATTTTTTCTGTATCTGAGTAAAAACCCTGAACATGTTGAAAAAAGCATTTTAGGATAAAGAAGATTATCTTTCCCTAGCAGGAGCATCCTGGAATCTTCTCCCTCTGTTAAAGTTTTAAATTTTACTAGGCTGAATTATTTTGGGTGGAGAGAAAACAACATACCTGTGAAGTTATGCTTGAGGTTTAAGTATTCAAAGACAAAATAAATTAAGTAAAAATTCTGTAGCAATCTAGGGCATACACACTATAATACCAGGTACTCGTGTTTGCACATCTGTACAAATTCTCCTACTTCAGCATACCTCAGAGGATTAAAGAATGTATACTCACTTAATATTTCCAAATGTTTAGCCACATATTAATGTTTTATTCATAGATGACTTTTAAATTAGATGATGCATTGGAAGGAAGGATTCATTTCTTCTTGGTATTAAATTTCCTGATTGTAAAGATTGTAAAGGAACTACTTACATGAAGTTCTCAGATGTAGTCAGAACCAGCCAGTTCGTATTTTTAGACTGATAGGAAAATAAACTGTCTGCATGGGTCATCAAGATATTTTAAGAATGTTCCTAATTTATGTGCATGATAATTTTTGTTGTGATCAATGGGACTAATCCTGTGCTTACAGTCAAGTACAGGTATTTCTTGTATTACAAAGGCACTCAATATGCACTAAGTAGTGCCTGAAAGATGACTTAAGCACTGAATAATACCTATGTCTAATTTTAATAATCTGTAGTAATCTGTTACTACTAGTGAAGTAGTAACAAAATTTTAATAACTCAAGCAGAATCTAAACATTGTCTGTTTTGTCATAAGAAAACAGTCCCAGGCACAACATTATGTAATCCTGAATTCTAAGAAGATTTCCAGTACACTCTGATAAGACTGGTTAAAATCTGTATTTATTAAAAACAAAACTAGAAATTTTCAAAAATAACAAAAAGAATCTGTTGCTAAACTAGGCTATAGGCTTAAAAATTAAAAATGTAAACATTTTTAATATACATCTCATTTAAGATTATGTCTAATGCTTACAAATATTTTTCACTATTAACGTGCTAAAGAAAATCTAAGAAATTGCCTAAACAAAAGAGATTCATTGCACATATTTCTTACTCCACTGAATTCAGCTGGAGCCATACTGTTGATGTAAGTAGAACAGGAATTTACCAAACGTATATGGAAGTTGTTGGGTGGTGGGCTAAAGCGTTCTACAATGCTTTGGGTTTGTGTTTGAAATACAAGATGCAAATATTTTATTCACTTTTAAATGTTTATAAAGAAAGTAACAATGAAAATGTTTCATGTTAAACTACAACAAAGATTCCTGGGAGCCAAAAGGAAGCTTAACCTAGATTCGACATACATCTCTACTGTACTGTTACAAAAATTCTTCAAGTTCTGTAGCAGCTTCTGATAACATTTTAAATGAAAAAAATAATTTAAGAGAAGTGTCCTCAGTGTGTTTGCTTGCTTTCAATTTAGTTTATGCTTTACTCTCTCATATTCTCTGCTTTCAGCATGCTGTGGATTGTCATCTTTGGTTTCTGAACAAAACAATCAATTTTAAGTTAATTCACATCTGAGAATTATACTCAGCTATACATCACAGAGTTC
This sequence comes from Limosa lapponica baueri, assembly GCA_002844005.1. Lineage (NCBI taxonomy): Eukaryota > Metazoa > Chordata > Aves > Charadriiformes > Scolopacidae > Limosa > Limosa lapponica. The sequence continues at coordinate 33,209 of KZ507297.1, forward strand.
TAACCTTTTTTTTAAACTTTTCTGTGACCATTTTAAATGACAGAAAACAAAGTTTCATCACCATTATTTAACATGATGATGAGTCAAATTGGTCTGATACTTTACTTACCACGATTTTGTTTGCCAGCTGTATTCAAATGCAGGGAATTGGTTTCATGTAGACTAAATCCTGCAAGAATCATTCCAAGGGAGACAAATACTGGGCAGTCTTTGTGTTGCAGCAGCCATTGAAGGCATCTTCAACCACCTAAACAGAGAGGGAAACAATCCTAGATGATGTGGTTGCATTTGTGACCAGGATACCCGCTACACCCACTGAACTGAAATACGTTTTAACCGAAGGAAACACAGTTAAAGAAAGATAAATCAAGTGATACAAAACATTCCTTGTGAATCCTATGTTCCTTCCAACTTCACCACTGGAAAGGGCTGAGAAATACTTCATGAGGGAATGAAGAGAAACAGCACGGAAGAGAAAGATGTTGATGCCTGGTAATATGGAGGTAGCATGATCTGTGATGGAGATGCTATTATGAGTAGCAAAGCTCAAGAAAGGGACAAACAGAAGCAGCTATTCCCAATGCCACAATCATTGATTTTTTCACGAGCACCAAGAGTACAACATAACACAGCCTGGCCTTTTCCTCTGAAATTTGAAGAGCTTCCAACACAGAACATTTACATTGACTTCATTAACTCCCTACTTCATTCACACTTTCAGGAAAGAAAAATCTATAATATGCATGAGGAAGGCTTGAGAAATGCTGACTTGAATTTTTCAAATGCACTTTTTTCTCCCATTCCCCTGCCGATAATAAATATCAAGAATAGTGAGTGCCCTCTTCCCTGTGTTGATGGAAAACTTAGATGGTTTATACATGGGCTTGGAGCTTTTTAAGTATTCCCAAGATAGGTCAGGCTGACACAAAGATATTTTTCCCATTTTGTTAGATGAATGCTGAAGTTAAACAAATGTTAAAAGAATATAAACAAACAGAACCTTGAATTTAAAACTCTGAGGTTAAAAGTCACTCTGCCCCTCCTCAGAGATGCTGCAGCGCCTATTGAAATCAATTCTGGGACCAGCTTGCAACGGTCCACTGGAAAGTCAGTCCCCCTCAAACCCGAAATAATCACAGAACCACCTCCCCTAACAAAAAATAAAATAAAGACAACATAGCACTAGTGTAGCCTCCTAGTTAAAAATGTAAATCAAGCAGTGACTAACCAATTGCTTCTGTGAGTTATTATCTATTGCTTAAGCAAAATAAATTGGGAGACAATACAAAAGAACAATCCTGTGCCCTTTCGTTTCTGTCTAATCTATAATCCATTAGAGCTGGGTTGATGCAATCACTTTATGAAGCACTTAGAGCACAGAGAGCATAGTGCAAATAGCAACTCTCTCTGGGAATGTTGGACTGTCTTCCTCTGAAAAAAAGTGTGGTAAGAGTTCAAAACACCATAGTGACCACCGTGTTTTCTTCCCACACACAATCTGCAATCACTAAATCGCTTGGAAGTGGTTGTAATATGAGCAGAATACAGCCTTTTCTTTTTCAGCTCTGCAAAATGTGTTGTAGGCCAAAGGATAACCTTTTAAAGACTGTAAAAAAAACCTTCCACTGGAACTGGAGGATCTGATGGGGATTGCTTAAAATAGAAGGACGTTATTATTGCTATTGACAGTGTAGCAACATGCTTACACAGAAACAGAAAACCCTCAGCCCTTCTCAGTACATGTAATTTGTTTCAGTTTGCCTATGGCACGTCATATATGCCTGACATCACTAATACTCCTGTGAGTAATCAATGCAGGGCAGTGGTCAAAGACCAGACCAACCTCATCAACCTTTGAGTCTGGATCTTGTTTCGTGGATTCAGTCTCCCTGGATTGTTGATTGAGTCATTAAACTGCTGGTTTTCTACACCTCAGAAGGGTTTCTCTAACCATCAACGGCCAAGCCTTCCGCTTTTTGGTCAAATGTGTGTATATGCATTTATAAACCTTCTAGCGCTATGGACACACGCTGTGTCCTCTTCTTTCTCAGCCATTTGGGATTTTTCTTTTCTTTAGTTTTTGGGTGGTTCAAGGACTCTTCACCTTAATGGGGATAGGACTTGAAGGTAGGAGAACAGCCTGCTGCAAGCAACAATCTGCTTCCTTCTTCCTAAGTAGCAGTTTCCTCTGCGTCCTAGTCCTCTGCCTAGTCCACAGTTCGGCCAAATTAGTGCCTCTGAAGGTTCCTAAGTTCACATTGTTGATGAAGTCCACATGTTTTCACAACTAAGCTATCTACTCCAGCCGCTCACACTGGAGCGTTTCTTCACGATAAATCCTTTTATCTGGGGTGTACAACACACATTGCCAGCAAGTTAGCACCCAAGCCTGGGTATGGCTGTTCTCCATAAGCAGAAGCAGAGGAAGCGCAGTGTTGATGACTATAGGTTTTCCACCCATTCAGTTTCCTTTTTCTGTAACAGCTGTGGGGAAAAGAAACAAACTCCGGACCCTTCCTAGGCTCTGCTTACCAATTGCCACACTTTTTTCAATGGCTGCAGTAGCTCTGCCCCCGTGTCTCTGGAAGCTTTGGATAGCTGGCTGGATAGGAAGAACAGGTATTTTTAAATTTCTTCAGAACTTTGCAATACACTCTTATTAATTTACCTTTCTTAATATAATATCAATTAATTACTTTGCATACTTTTATCATTCTGATTCTTTAATGAAAAGTTCTTAAAATTGTACAAACTGCTTTTACTTGAGAAGAAAAAGGCGGTAAGTAGAAGATTTGTGCTTCTCAGACTGAATGGTAAAGCATGCTTGACATTTCCAAATCCCAAAATAACAGTGCAATCAGAAAAAAAACCATTTGATTGCAAAGTCTTTAGATGTTACAATGGGTTTTCATGATAGTTGTCAAAGCAGGACTGGAATCCATTGTTGCTGCACCAAAGCAGAGCGTTTGATCACACAGTACAAACACGGTAGGACTTTTCTCTACAGCAAGGAGAGCTAAAGTCCCTTTCAGTATATTTCTAAGTTAAGCTATGGCCCAACATTCAAGAGCTTGGCACCACTTTTTCATGGTTAACAAGAAATAGTTGGGCCCAGATGCTTTATGCCAGAGCAGAACCTCTCTGTTAAGATCTGTTTGAGTAAGGAGAAGCAATTGAAATAGGCCACATCTCATCTTCTGCTCTTATACTCTTTTTCTTTTTCTTTTGTTTTCTTTTGTTGTTTTTTTTTTTTTTAGTTATGGTTCCAAATTCAGATAGCGCAAGAAAACACAGATAAGGTAAGAAGTGAAGAGTCTCACTGAGGAAAGTCTGTCTTCTCTTGCCAGGTCATGGAGCTGAAGCATTTCTGTGTCCTGTGGTGCATCTCAAATAGCAGATGCTCAGCTCCAGGACCTTTGTGTTATCAGCTGCGCTCCCAGGACTTTGGCAAGGAAAAGATGCAGATACTGTGCATCTTTTTCTGAAGCTGAAGGGGGAAGCATCTGAGTTAGCAAACACGTGAGGGCCTCCATGCAACACCAATCCATACAGCTGAAAAGAGAGCGGGCAGGATCCTCTCCTGGGAGTTAGGGAATACATCTACTCCTCTCTGATCCTCACGCCTTGCAGCAGCAGTGAGAAACGGAGAAGCAGCTGCGTGCTTCAGTCTCACTTAAAATACTTAGACAAATATTGCTGATCGACCAGTGCTGCATCTTGGAAGCCCTGGTGTCCCCTCTTCCTCCTGTACGACACAGGACCGGTGCCCTGTGCAAATACCAGCGCTTGGGAAGGGGACGCGCTGCCTGTGCCGGAGCGACTGAGTTTCCACACGCCCGCATCGGCTGCTCCTCACGGGTTTGGACGGTCCCCTCTCCTCCCTGGCCCCACAACGCCCTGCCTGAGGGAAAGCGCAGGGGTGAGGGGACACCGAAGGCGCCCCGGGAAGGTACCTGCCGTGCGGCTGCCCCACGCCCGCCCGGGGCCGCGTCCCGCCGCTTCGCTCGGGATTTCCTCCCCTGCAGGCGAGGCTGTGGCCACCGCGGCCCGGCCCGGCCCGGCCCGGCCCTGCTCGGCGGCCCGCTTGCGGGAAGGAGGCCGGCCGGCCCGCCCGCAGCCCGCCTGCCCGCTCCGAGGCGTCCCCGCAGGCCTCGCCGGGGTGGGCTCGGCCGCGGCAGCCGGGGTGCCGGTGCCCTGCCCGGTGTGTGCCATGGACTGGCAGGTGCTGACCAGGGAGCTCTCCCTCTACCTGGAGAGCCAGGTCCGCGTGGGGCTCTTCGGCTCCGGCGTGGGCTTGTCGCTGGTGCTGGGCTTCGGCGTCGCCTACGCCTGCTACTACCTCAGCAG
>KZ507297.1:37986-60652 GCA_002844005.1 Limosa lapponica baueri
GCGCAGCGCAGCCCTCCCCCGGCCCCATCCGCCGGGGCCGTCGGTCCGCAGGTGAAGCCCTGAGGCGTTTCCTCCGCGGGAGCCCGGCGGTCGCCCCCGGGGTCGTGCCTGGCCTGGGAGGGGAAGGGGCTCCGGCCTCAGGCATCCCCAAAATGCCGTGGTAGCGGGGGGGAGAGCCTGCCTGGGGGGCGATGGGAGGTCAGGAGCCCCCCCTCCACAGCAAAACCCCGACCTTTTTGGTTCACCTCAGGGGATAAAATAGTTTGCTGCTCTTATGTCTGTCTCGGGTACCATCGTAAATACCTCTGGAGCCACATCACAGCGTTTTGGGAGGCTAGGACGCTCTTGTACACCTTCTCATCAGCAGTGGTTTCACAGGTAAATTAGGCGTTTGCAAATGACTTGGATACCGTGAACCTGATCTGATCTAAAGTGGCCCCGTGGTGAGAGCGCCTGGTTGAATGCTTAATCAACTGCAAATACGCATATCAAAAGACTGAGGGCTGTTGAAGACATGCGTGTTGCCACAGTCCTTCACAGAACCGCTGAGAACATAGCCTTCCTCCTCAGCGAGAAGAGGGTACTTGATTTTGGTCAGAGGAGAAAAACCAAGGGTCAGGAGGCTTGGTGCTGGTGCTGTGTATGCGTAACCATTTTCTTCAAAGCATCTAATATTGACCTATTAATGCTTGAGGGCTGGAGAGGCCCTCAAAAGAGAAGTTTAAGAGACATGGTTGCTAAAACATGAGATGCTTGGTATGCAGGGATTTCCAGGTTAATTGGTATACAAATGGAAGCTTCAAGAAAAATCTATGTATGCAGAGCATTATTAGAGATGAGTAACCAATGCAGTTGTGTACCGTGGTATGAGATGGGAGGAGTGTCCTACCAGGTTAAAATAGGTACTGCAGGTGCACAGTCAAAGTACATGGATTAAGCATCATTTCTGTGCAGTGCAGGAAAATTGATTCAGTAAAGTCTTTCTCCCTTACTGTGAGACAGTGTGGGCTTGATTCTTCAGTGAAAGGTACCATGCTGCTAAAAGTAGAGCTAGAACAGAGTATTATTAGAAATAGGTAAGGAATCCATAAAGTTTAGTGGGTTTCGCTTGTTAGTGGGCATTTTGGCATTTTGTTTGGTTTTGTATTAATTGTCTCTTTACCGTGAAAGGAAAAAGCATTGCAGATTATTATATGGAAGAAAACAGTTTACTGGGAAAAGACTTAAACAAGCTTTTATTTATTTATTTGTTTGTTTATTTGTTAGTTTGTTTTATATGAATGCTTATGCCTGACTGTAGTCTCTCTCCCTAGAAACCCCAGCTGGTGGCCAGCAATGACCGTTTCTGCCGCTTTCTCGAGGAATATTGCCCTGTTGTGACAGAAACTTACTATCCCACGATTTGGTGCTGGGAAGGTCGAGTGCAGACGCTCCTGCGTCCCTTTATCACCTCTAGACCCCAAGTACAGTACAGGAAGTAAGTGCTTTTCTTCTGGAAAGTAATTGATTCGGTAGCCAGCGGCTACCTTATTCTGACTGTGTCACAGCTACTGTCATTGCTCGAGCCTGTGTCCATATTTTTGCTTTATGCCCGCCTTTACAGCTCTGTCCTAGGCTTGGAACTGTTTCTATCCTGGATTCAGTATACAGTAGGTTTAAAAGGTCAAGGTTCCCAAATGGCCTTATTTTAGCTCAGAAAGTTTTGGAGCATTGAAATACTGGTGACAATACAGGAACTGATGTGGTTATATGTTCACAGGATCATATAATGGTTGAGGTCAGAAAGGAGGACCTCTGGAGGTCACTTTTTCCAGCTCCCCTGCTCAAACAGGGCCACTGGAGCCAGTTGCCCCAGACCATGTCCAAACAGCTTTTGAATATCCCTAAGGATGGTGACTCCACAACCTCCCTGGACAGCCTTTGTCAGTGCTTGGTCACCCTCACAGTGAAAAGATGTTTCCTGATGTTCAGAAGGAACCTCCTGTGCTTCAGGTAGTGCCCATTGCTTCTTGTCCTGTAACTGGGCACCTCTGACAAGAGCCTATTTCTGTCTTCTCTGCACCTTCCCTTCAGGTATTTACATACATTGATAAGATCCCCCTGAGTTTTTTCTTCTCAAGCTGAGCAGTCCCAGCTCTCTCAGCCTTTCATCATAGGAGAGATGCTCCAGTCCATTCATTATCTTCATGACCCTTTGCTGGACTCTCTCCAGTATGTTCATGTCTCCCTTGTACTGGGAAGCTCAGAGCTGGACACAGCACTCCAGCTGTGGCCTCACCAGTGATGAGTAGAGGGGAAGGATCACTTCCTTCAACCTGCTGGCACTGCTCCTCCTAATGCAACCCAGGAGGCTGTTGGCCTTCTTTCCTGGGAGGGTGCATTGTTGGCTTGTGTTCAACATGTTGTCCACCAGGACCCCCACATCCTTTTCTGCCAAGCTGTTTTCCCCAGGTGCAGGACTGCACTTCCCCTTGTTGAACTTCATTAAGTTCCTATCAACCCATTTCTCCAGCCTGTTGAGGTCCCTCTGGATGGCAGTACACCCAGCTGGTGCATCAAATATTCTGCTGTTTGAATGCCATCATTTTGCAAAGGTCATGGAATCACTGTATCTGTCTGTTGAAACAACAAGTTCTACCTTAACCATAACACGGCCACATTCAACCTTGTTTCGATAATATAAAACTTCTGGGATTTTCAGAGTAACTTTTACCTGCGGGGTTTGTGTTGTGTTCTTTGATGCCTAAATTCTAAGAGGGAAAAAACTTATATTTATTGTTTGTCCTCAGCTGATCTCTCTCACACAGAAACGAGACTTAGTCTGGCAAATGAGGCATTTGGCACAAGACCTAAGGAGAAGTACTTTTATGCGCCGGAACCTGGATGCAGCACAAGTTGTTTCAGCTCTGTTTGCATGGTAGAATAGATTTAGCACTTTAGCAGCTTCCCTTAGTTTTAGTAACTAGGAAACATTTCAGTGGTATGGCCATGTCCACTTTTTCTAGCCTTTCTTGTATACTCTCTATTTCAAGGTTTGTGAGGGAAGAAACGTAGTTCCATGGGGCAATGCTTATTTTGCACCATTTGAGATTGTGTTGGCAGTACACAGCAGCATTGCATCTACTTCCCATTACTGAAAAAGGGCAAAGCTGAGCTAATGAGTCCAACAAGGCTGACGAGCTTTAAAATCTGGAGTAGGTGCTATCAAGACTTTCAAATGAAAAATCAAATGCAAGGTAGGCTTAAATTTTGGTAGTTCCTATACCAACTCTCTCGTACAGTGTCTTCATTGCCAGAGAAAATGGAAGATGCTCTTTGTTTCTAAAAAAGACTGAAACCTTCTTTTCATTGTTTAATGCATGCTTAGCTTCTTGGGATATTATCACATTTGCTGCATTCTTAAGATACACGGTTGAAGAGTGCATTCTAGCAAAATTTGTGGAGATACAGGGGGAAAGATACAGTACTGTGTGTCCATGTTCTGTGTGTTTAAAACATAACAAACTGCCTGCTCCTTTGGATGGAGAGAAAAAAATGTAATAGATGTTTAACACATTGTCCAGTGCGCTATCGAAAGATTCTCAGATGATCTAAAGGAAAACTGCAGTACACAAACTTATATAAAATAGAAGGCAATGCAAAAAATCCCATTAGATACGAGCTTCCAGTCCATCAGCAGCAATTCATGAAAGGCCAGCTCTTCATTTACCATTAACAGGAATTGCTCTGCAAACTGTGCTAACTCATGTCAGCTGGAGGCGTGGCTCTTTCTGAATGGTAAACATGTGAACGTAGCTAGTTAGGTGGCACTTTGAGTATTAAAACATAATTAAAAATGCAGAATTCATACCTGGTAATTCGTATGCTGCAAGCACTCTTAATAGTATGCCTGTATTTTTCAATCTAATCAGTGTTGTCTCAAAATGTGCCTTTCAGTGAGCTCATTAAAACAGCAGATGGAGGACAGATTTCGTTGGATTGGTTTGATAATAATGACAGCTTATATTATCCGGACGCCAGCACAAGACCCACTGTCCTGTTATTGCCTGGCCTGACAGGAACGAGCAAGGAATCCTACATTCTTCATATGATCCATCAAAGCGAAACGCTGGGATATAGGTGCTGTTGCATTTCGTTGCTAGTATTTATCTTCTTCTAATAAGATCAAATTTAAGTATGTGCATGCATAAGATGCCTTCCTAAGGCACATGAGATCTAAAGACATTAGTTTATGTAAGAAAGTATTATTAGTAATAATAATAATAGTAGAATTATGTAACAGGCTGTACATTCGGAAGGGCAGCTTTAGTATCTACAGACGTGCCCTAGAGATTGCAGTGAGAGCAGCCTAAGTCTGCGTAGGCCTTTGCGGCTGCTTCTTAAATTATAATATCAGTATTTGTGTTACCTTTACACTTTCTAGAGAAGGGGTTTGTATTCAGCTCCAGGAACACTTGTGTGGATGGGCTGCTGGCAGCAGGCCTCAGAAGAGGTCAGCTTCTGAATGCCAAAATTGCTCAATTCAGCAGCCTCAAATTTGTGAGTGCAGAAGACACTACTCTTACTGGTAGTGGTGAAGGAAGAGGTTTGTCACCTCTTAATTGTCACTGCTTAATTTAGTTTTATTATTAAGGCTTCTAGTCAGAGTTGGGTAAAATAAGTTGATTAGTCAGTGAGTAGATTCCTTTATGCAATCATCCTGCTGCTGCTGTGCTTTAAAATAAGTTGTCATTGTTCCAGGATCTGTATTTGGAATATTACATTTTGTCTTTGCAGATTGGCTTCTGGTACTGACTATAATAAGTTCTTCAAAAATGTATATATGAGCTTTTACCTACATGTCTGGCTATCTCTACTCTGTTTGGAGGTTTGGATAACTGCTTTACTAAATTATGAAAGTAAAATAGCACTTTAACTGTTCAAAGTACTTTAAATAAACACTTTAAAACTTATCAGTAAAAAAAAATCAGAGGAGGAAAGCCCTCAAATTAACAATTTCTTACTATTAATTTTTTAAATATTCCTAAAGAAGTATCTGCATTTGGTCACCTAAGCAAAGAAGGTATAGCATTAAAAAAGAGAGCTTTAAGACAGATTTCAACAGAACACTATAATTTTGTTCTTAAACAGCAACATTTGAGAAATACTGAAATAAGTAATTTTTCATGCCTTATTTAACAAAATTATCACAGTGAGGTGGTAGAAGAGTAATAGAAAAGTGAGATTTATTAAGAAAGTATAGATCCTTAAATCAAGGTAATACTGCTAGAAAATTCAGTGACTCCCACCAGTATAGAGAGAACAGGAACTTGTGCTATACCAGACCAAAAAAAATTCCCACTCCCAAGACCCTGCTCAAACCTTAGATGCAGCTGTCATTATAATTTTGATTTGGCTTATTTTTACTGGCTATTTAATAAAATTATGTAGATTTGGAGGATGTCTACACATAGATCTCTGGGGTTCTCAGTCAGAGCACTGCTTTAGGCTCAGCCCTGCACGGGCAGAGCTTATTGCTCATATCTGGGCAGCTGAGAGTGCAGGCAGAACAAAATGCATGCACCATCTTCAGGTAACGCCTGTGGGTATCATCCTGCAACCTGACCTCGACTGGCAAATCACAGAGCTCATACAGAGTCCCACTGACTTCAGTGAACTCCATTTTGGTATAAAGGTTGTTCCACACGGTTCAGACTTCAGGATCTGTAGGACTGTAAATATTTATGTGCTGGACTTATTCATAGAACTGGCTCGTTTTTCTTCATTCGTTTTAATTTTTGTCGTGTTTTTAGGTTATCCTTTTTAGTTGAATGAACAACACGTATAATTGAATTTGCTTTCTCAATTTTTAGATGCGTGGTTTTTAACAATCGTGGAATTGCTGGTGAGGATCTTTTGGTAAGGATGTCTTTTAAGATAAACTTCTCATGTGTAAGCAGTATATAGGGGAACATTCATCTCTATTTGTACAGCTGGATTTAAATCACAGAAACTCACAGAATATGTTGAAAATGCAGAGAAGAGAATCTTAGAACAGTCATGTGCCAATATTCATCTTTTTTTTTAAAACTCAAAAAGGCCAACTGGTCAACACACAATTTTTGTGAACATTTCATTTTAGGAAATAATTTAAATTGTTAATCTCTGTAACATTTAAATGAACAATCCTTATACTTTTCTTTCCGAAAATACTAGAGTATCTAAAATGCACACATCCAAGAAATTCTGTTCAATCAATGCAATTTCCTCCCATTGTTATAACATACAAATCCAAATATAAGCAATTGTAATTACATTCCCGGTTGTCAATATGAGTTTAAAATAGGTTTTGATATGGTTGAGTTTAAAATATATTTTGATATGGTTAAAACGTTGTGCCATTAAAATTGATCCACGTTATGTGTTATTGAATTAATGAACCAGATTTATATGGATAGCCATATCCTAAAAGTTAAATGTGTGTTTTTCTCAGCACTTATGACACAAGCTCAGCTGCAAAAGACATTTTTTGTCTTTGGGACAGACATATCATGTTTGCTTAGAAATAACTGGCAATTCCCCAAATGACAAAGTCTTGAAGCTAAACATTTTCTGCAGCTAGGGACAAGGCATGATGAAATATTGCTGAATAAGCTTTGTTTCTTCATATGCATTTTGTTGACAGTTCTGCAGCTGGAATGAATGTGCATAATACTTGGTATTGTTTTGCATTTTTTAATCCCCTGGTTTCAAACTTTAAAAAGCTCAGAATGTTTTCCCATAATCAGCTAAAGCATTTCAATGCAAATATTGCCATGTTAAGAGTAGTTCTCTGCATACTTTTGGAGATGGATCTACAAAGCAGTTTTGTGACACACAAAGTCCTTATTGATGAATTTCTGAATCGTTAAGAGAAAAGATCTCTTGTTTGGATGCATTGTGTGTTTTTACTGTAATCGGATTTACAACTTTAAGCTTTATAAGATCTTACTGTGAAGCAAACCAGCTGAAATTATCACATTTTCTGCAAAGGGGTTTCTACGTTTTAATATAAAATCCCTAGTTAATGAGTTTTAAGCAGACTTGAGCACCAGAGTAGAAATTAGTCATGCAAGTAGTTCTTTTTCTAGTGTCTTTAAAGATAGGTTCAAATTCACACCAAATAATAGCTATTTAAAAAATCAGTTTTTAAATACTGTTCTCATTTGTTATTGAAAGTTACTGTGAATTATTGTTATGGAATAATCAAATATTAGATTGACCACAGTCAATGTGAGCTAAGATGGTGTTTTAAAATATCTTCATACGATGATAGATGTTAAAGTGTCAGGAATTAACTAAAATTAAAATGCAACTTATCTCTAGTTTTACAAACTTTTAATCAAATACACTTTCACTTAGAATACATTAGACCCTAGTTACCAAAAATAATTTATTTTTCCTTGTAAACTTCACAATTTAATTAAAATAAAACACCTTCACACTGTTTATCATTAATAGGGTATAAAACAGTGAAGAGTGATTCATCTGGATGAGAACTGGAAATGCAATATAAATGGAAATTAAAAGTCTTCAGTTTTAATTATTCAGATTTAGCTTTTCTTTCCCTTTTTTTTAATCTTTGACTTCAACATTTCAATAGTCTTGTTAAATGTATTTTAAGTAATTAGTTTCATCTAATTAAACTTGTAAAAATTGCCCACAAATATCCAGGCTGCTCAATTGAAAGCAGTTTTTAAAAAAAAACACCTTAAAATACATTGTTGCTTCAGGCAACAAATAAGTTCAATTAACTCACAATTAAGTATTTTTATATTTAGTTTTAATGTTCATACTGGGTTTTGGCAGGTCAGCCACTACCTATAGTTAAGTCAAGGTCACTAACACATTAATAGCAACTCTATAGTTGCAAGCTCTCTTTTGCTGTGGATGAGATCTAGAGAACATCATTCTTAAAAAAAAAAGCCCCTTATTTTACTGAGATTCTTATTGTACCTAAAAGGACTTATCTCCCTTATACTGCTCCGGATAGTCCCCCAGGCTGTGGCCTTTAGCAGTTGCCTGAGCAGGTGAGGCTGAAAAGCTGTGCTTATTCTGTGAAAGCAGGGATGGGGTTACCCAAATCTCAGTGATGCCAGTGGAAGTCCTTCCAAGTCTTAATTCAAGATTTGAAGAGATGCTGATGGTAGATAGAGAAGGGATAATGTACGTGTTTCATTTCTTTAGTTAATAGAATATTTTAGCAAATCAGGTAAATGCACTGGTGAACTTATTTATTTATTTGCTAATATTGTGTGTAGAATCAAAATATTGGCTACTTTTCAAATGCTAGCTGACAGAACTTGAAATCTTTTTGCATTTGAATGTGGGTGAAGATGGTAAAATTGTCATTATAACTTTCTTTTCTGTAAATTGCAGCCTTTATGATGTTTCCATTTCCTCAGGGTATTTTAAAAATATCAATGCCTATCTAGTTCTGATCTAGGTCTTTCTAGTTTAGCTCGTTGCTCTGTGTTCAGATTTTGTCCAGTGACCTGGAGGTTGCAGATACTGAAGATATTTGTCACCTGTTTTATTTTGTAATGATATCAAGTATAACTCTCTACTCCACCTCCTCTTGAAATGCTCTGGGTTTATATTTGCCGTTTAGCGCAGTTTCACGAGAAATGCTAAATTTATCTTGTTACATAAATGATCCACTGTTCAGTTTGCTTTGTCCTTAAAGGATAATACGAAAGCTTAGGATGGCGTTTTTCCCCCTGACTCCTTACAGACACCAAGGACTTACTGTGCCGCTAACACGGAGGATTTGGAGGCCGTTATTCATCATGTCCACAGCCTGCACCCCTCCGCTCCGTTCATGGCAGCCGGTGTTTCTATGGGAGGGTAAGGTATTACGTAGCACAAGTCTCAGCTTAAAACGATCATAAAATAAGACTGTTGTAGCCTGATGGTAAATTGCTACTCTGCAATACTTGCATTACTTGCTGAACTGCAACTAACTTGGGTCTGTCTCCGACAGTCAATATTCAGGAGACTTTTAGAAATTTTGTGTCTTTGAGGCTTTTAGCTCTGTGTCAGGGAAAGCTGAAATTGGCCAACATTCAAAAGTTGAGGAGGAGGGGGGAGCAAGACAGGAAACACTGACAGCCAGATTGACAGCCAAACAGGTGGGCAACACAATCTTTGGAAACTATGGAGGCTGTCTTTGGAACAGAGGGATAAAAAATAGGAACTAGAGCTAACATACCATGTTTCTTAGCAACCTCCAGGAACTACAAGATTTATCTTCACTCTATTTGGGTTCTGCAGTGTGTGGGTAGGCTAAGCTGGAAGAGATGTGGGTATTTGCTCTGTCTGGCTCAGAAGTAAGAGGTAGTATTGTTATTGAAACCAGTACGGGCTGATATAGCATGTGGTATTAAGACTTGCTGTGTCCTGGCTTCTCTCCAGAAGGCTCAGCTAGAACAGACAATGATAGCACAGTTGCTTAGAAAAATCACTGCTAGAAGCTAGGAGAAATGTTCAGACAACCTCTTTAAGGAAAATTGTAGGAGAGGAGAACTTCTGTTAGAAATACTGCAGACACAGGGGTAACTTCCTGAGACTTCCCTTCTTCCTGATAAATTTTACAGACGATGGGCAGATATAGCCCTGTCTATTGACATTAATCTACTAATGACTTGTAGGAGCTTTGAGATAAATACAGATTTGTTCAAGCAATACAGTTATTGGTAATCAAATAAATAATTAACTTGGAAGCCTTTTAAATCAGGTCAATCTTTTTCCATTCGTGTTGCTGGGATTTTCCCAGTGTCTTCAGTATGAAGACAAGAATCTCTCCAGTATATCAGCGTTTATCTTGCTGGGAAGTCTAAAATTTGGCACAGTGCTCCAGATACAATCTCATAAGTGCCAAATACAGGGAAATAATCATTTCCCTAGACCTGCTTGTTTTGCTCTTCTTAACAAAGCACAGCGTGTCATTATTAGTCTTCATTGCTACAAGGGTGCATTGCTGAGTCATGTACCATTTGCCCAGGTCTTTTTCAGCTGCTCTCTATCCAGTTATTAATCTGTCCTACGTGCAGGACTTTGCATTTGCCTTTGTTGAACTTCATGAAGGTTCTGCCAGCCCATTTCTCCTGTTGAGGTCCCTCAGAGTGGCAGCCCTGTCTTCCACCAGCTTCACAAGCTTGCAGCAATTTGACCTGCAAGCTTACTAAGGGTGTATTCCATCTCATCATCCAGTTAATGAAGGCATTACACAGTATTGGCCTCTGTATTGACCCCTGAGGAACACTACTAGTATCTGGTCCAGCCACTCCAGTTGGACTTCTCTGAGCCTAGTGGTCTAGCTTGACTCACATTGCAGGTCACCGATTCAAAGTATGTCCCTCTAATTTGGTTACATGGAGACCATGGAAGACTGTCAAAAGCCTTGCTAAAGTCAAAATAAGCAACATCCACCCCTTTCCCCTAATCAACAAAGGCAGTCAGCTCATTGTAGAAGGCCATCAGCTTGCTCAGGAATGCTTTGTTCTTGGTAAATCCATGCTGGCTTTATCAGTCACCTTCTTTACCTTTACATGCTTGGAAATGGCTTCCAGAGGCTATTCCCAGAGTGCTATGGTTAGGCTGACCAGCCTGTATATCCTCCTCCTTGACACTCTTGTAGATGGGTGCCTTTTTTTCCAAGGATCAGGAATAACTCGTGGTTGCCGCAATCTTTTGAAAGTCAAAGAGAGCAGTCTCATAATGACACTGTCTCTCTCCCTCTGGAGCTTTGGTGCACTTCATCTGGTTCCATTGACATGTCTATGTCCAGTTTGCACTCAGTCTTCCTCTGCCATGAGTAATACTTCATCCTCCGATGAGAATTCTCCACCACTAGGCGCAGGGAACTAGGAGGGCTGAGACCTCAGCAGTAAAGACAGAGAAGACAGGTAGCCTTGGCCTTTTACAAATCTGTTGTAGCTCAGTTCCCTGCTCTGTTGAGTAGTGGTCCCAGGAAGGAATAATGGCTAACCTCAGTTCTTTGGGAAGATCCTCTGGAAGCCATTTCCAAGCATATGAAAGATAAGAAAGTGACTAGATTCACCAAAGACAAAGGATGCCCAAGTGATCTGATTGTCTTCTGTGATGAGATGACTGGCTTCACTGATGAGCGGAAAGGAGCCGATGTTTTTTGTTCCGAGTTTTTCTTTGTACCAATGTACTTACAAAAGCCCTTCTTGTTGCAGAAGGCTTTTTCTTGTCCTGCATATCCAGTTCCAACTCCATCTGAACTTTAGTTTTCCTAACTGCATCCCTGCATGCTTGGGCAATGATTGTTTCTTCAGGCAGCCCATTCCCCTTCCGCCTTTGGGATACTTCCTTCTTGAACTCAGTCAGGAGGCTTTTGTTCCTTCCTGTGATCTTCTGCCATTCTTTCTCAACTTCCTGCACATCTTCCCCACTCACAAAATTGACCATTGAATAATCTCAGCGGCCAAGACTGTGCTGCACCTTCCCATACCTGACAGGTTCTTCCTTACCTGTGAGCAGCAGATCCATAGAATATTGCCTCTATTTGGGTCATTGATCATGTATGAAAAGATTGTCCTTAATACTCCTCAGAAATCTCATCTGCTTGTTCCTTGCTGTGGTGTTGTTCCAACTGATGTTGGGATGGCTACAGTTCCCTGTGCTCGGTGATTATGAGGCTTCTTTTAACTATCTAAAGACTTGGACTCTCTAATTCCTCCTCTTGATCAGGGGTCCATAGCAGACACGCACCACGATGTCCCCTTTGTTAGCCTCCTGTCTGATTTTGACCTATTAGCTCTGAATTGGCTCCTAACCTGCACGAGGGAAAAGTTGTGTGCGTTTAAATGGCATCTTTGTCTAAGGTGCAAACCTCTCTCTTTGTCTTCAAGGCCAATCCTTCATGAAGAGTCTGTTTGCATCCATCATAGCACAGTCTTGTCTGCCTGTGAGTCCTCCACATTTTCATGATCCAATAAACTTGTTCTGTGATAACACACAGACATCTAATTCCTCCATTTTTTTTCCCCATGATGTGTGTTTGCGCATGTGCTGGCACATCAGATGGGCACAGTCATGCTGCTTTCTCAGGGAAGTGTGAGAGCCTCCCCCATTATGCTATCTCTTGTGTGCTTCATCAGGGCCTTCCAAGCCTTTGCTTCTCTTCAGGCTCTGTACTCTATCCCTTGACAAGCCTAGTTTAGACTTATTCTTCACAAGGTTAGCAAGCTGGTTGGCTCTTATCTCACTTGGCATACTATCTATCTCTCCCCAGCTCAGACTTTTTTGCATGCAAAACACGAAATAACACGATGTATTGCAAAAACATGTTTCACTGGAAATGGTGAAAGCCAAAGAAGCATCTGCAGTAGAGACTTGTTACAATGATGAGATAAAGATTTAAAGCACTGCAGTTCTTTGTGGGTAGCTTAACGTGTGGTGCAACATTGCACTAGAACTAAGAGGGCTGGGGTATAGTAGGTGAAGAACCGGATTTTCAGGGCTGAAGGTGCAGTAGAAGCTCGCCATTCTGCAACTGATGCAAAAGACCAGTTCAGCCCTCAGTGTCCTTTCTGTCCTTGGCTTAACCTAGTTATGGTATCCTAAATAGTGGTGAAGTCTGTTAGTATGGCACAGGGGATCTGTGTTGTGCTCATGGCTTTTACCTCATCACCACCACTGGGCGATTTTAGGCAAGATGTTCCACCTTCCACCTCCAATATGTTTTTAAAGTCATGAACCACACAGAGAAAACATATCCTTTATTGTACAGAAAACTGGAAGAGTCTCTAATCATCCACACGGGGACTGTTTCCATGCTTCAAAATTAATTGGAGCACTTGCATGTTTAAAGTTAAGCAGGAGCAGAGATCTCACCAGGGGCATATTGTGAAAATTATCCACTTACCTCAATAGTACAATAGTTTTTATTATTTATCCTTTTCAAAATTTTCTGAAGAGCCAGTTAATCTATATAAGATGCATATGACCAATTAAGAAAAATAAACATCGCTTCACAAAGGTGTAAATGTAAATGAAAGCCCACTTGTTCTACTGATCTTCAGTATGTATTATTTTGGAAAGGGACTTTGTTTTCTAACCACGTATATTCTGTGAATTCTGTTAGAGAAGTGGCTTAGTCTGCTATGCAACTTTTTTTTTTTATTGGTTTATGGCTCAATGTTCTTACAGTGCATAGAATGGTGACTCACAGGTTCCTCCTCTTCTGTGGGTGAGAGGGAACATATGCCACCTAACTCTTATATGTGCCACAGGAGACTTTCCTCATTGGGTGTAACTGCGTGAGCTGATGGCAGGAGCCCACTCCAAAGTTCTGTTTGCTGTTCTTTTCCTGCTGGTTCCTAACAACTGGCAAGTCTTCAGTAATACCAAAGACTGGTTTCCCTTTTGCACTGCTGTCCTATGATCTGGTAGGTAGTGCACAGGGATAAAGTCTCTGTGATGGCAGTCTGGTTCACGATGTCTTTGCTAAAGGTTCCTGTCTCCTGAAGTATGGTAGATGAAGCCAAGGTACAGACTGTTGGTGGACCAGGGAGCTATATTAAGTTGTAGAATGTGTAATGATTTGAGTTAAAGGCTTGGTATTAAAATGCTGGACATAAACTTTGGGGCTTCAGGCAGTAAAATAAGACTTACAGCTTTTTTCTTAGTATTTTTCTTTTGCTCTCTTCCTGCAATTTTAATGTTTCTACATTTGAAGGGTCAGGTACTGGTGAACTCTCCCTTTTTTCAACTCAACTATGCATCGGCAGTAGAGACTGTAAGTTGCGATTGGTCAGAAAGGCGAGACTTAAGCCATTTATTTGGCTCATAATTTTGTTTTGCTAGTTTTATTCATTATCCAACACTTGTTTCTGTACATACTTTGTGTTAAAGAACAGCTGTGTTCTCTCATGTGTGAGGTGAGGTAAAGGTATTACCTTCAGCTCAAAAGACACCCAGGGGCAGCTTGCGTTTGTCAGGCTCACTGATCATATTTATCAGATCAGGAAGACCAAGAGCTTGTAAAATGGTAAAACTTACTAACAACTGAGGAATACCTGTTCCATGAGTAAGATACGTTTATTTGACCTTTTCCTCCCTTTTAGTGATATAAATAAGACTAGTACATCTCTATTTATTTCTAAATGCACTCCTACCCACGGCCTACATAGTGCACTCAGTTCCTCTCTGACAGTAGAGAGAGAAAGCAAACTTCATGAGTCATATGTTGATTACGTTGACTGCCTTTTAGAAATATTAGGCACAACTGTAGGGCTAATACGAGAAGCTATTGAAAAACAGACAAAAAGGTGGCTGATTGTTATATTTCCTTTAAATTGAAGCAAACAATTTGATAGTATATATCTTTCTGTTTTTCATTTCTGTTTGTAGCATGCTTCTTTTAAATTACCTGGGCAAAACTGGCAGAGACACTCCTTTAATGGCAGCTGCAATTTTCTCTGCGGGTTGGAATGTTTTTGAATCTGTAGAATCTCTGGAGAAGCCACTAAACTGGCTTCTTTTCAACTATTACTTGACTACTTGTCTACAATCCTCTATCAGCAGGTGAGTTGCCTTCTGAACTATTTAGCAAGGTGGAAGGATTTTAGCATGAAATCTACAGCAGGTATAATATATTGGCTGTAACAACACTTCTTGTAGCTGTTCTGTGTGTATATTCTTCTGTAAGTTTTGAAATCAAAAGGATCTTTGCAAGACAGAGTGTCATCAATGTGACTAAATTTCTCTGCTCCTCAAGAGACTCAGCACAAGACCAATGTACTTCTATATTTATGGATGAAGTGAATGGATTTTTGGATTTTTTTTAGACATGCATATATTGACTTGGAGTACATATGTATACATACTAATTCTTTTAAGTCGGCATTGGCTGCAAAAGCATGGTAAGGACTAGTTCATCCTTTGCTTTATAAAATTAGGGTGTATTTTGTATTCCCAAATATTTAGTTATCTTATCTTTGGTATCTTTCTCATGGCTTATACAGATTTTTACTATGTTGATGGATGTATCTGCATATGAATGAACAATTCTTCTGCTTTTGGATTCCAGACAGATTTTTAATATGGCGGAAAATTAAGAACAAGCATGTTCTTGTTGGGGAGTTATTTTTATAAATGTATTTGTAAAGCATAGGACTTCTACATCTGTTTATATAACAAAAAACAAGCCCTCCACTTTTTCCCTCTTTCTTTTTAGGCATCGACAAATGTTGGAGAAATTATTTGATATGGATCTTGTGATGAAGGTATGTGAAAATGTTACTTCTGCTTTAGCTGGATGCTGTTTTCCAAATGCTGACATAGTTCCCTATTTGAATTCTGTACTTCAGGCTAGAACTGTTAGAGAATTTGATAAGCAGTTCACTTCAGTCATGTTTGGCTACCGTACAATTGATGATTACTATGAAGATGCTAGCCCATGTCGCAAGCTGAAGTCAGTAGGAATTCCAGTGTTATGTCTAAACTCTGTGGATGATGTTTTCTCACCAGGTCATGGTAAGTTTAGGATTTTTAAAATATATTTGTCTGTATATGCTATCATTAAGACAAATGACATAGGTCTGAGAATGAAGTCAGACCTGTGTGTGGAGGTGTATTTAAATGTTACTTGTACATAGGATCAAAACATCCAGGCGTGGATCTATCTTGCAATTTATTTACAGTGTAAGACACACACAAAACCGCTGATGATAGAGAGACCTGATTAGTGCAGAATGAAGAAGCATATGGGGTGGCAATCATTAGCCATTAGTAGACTCTTTACAGTCAAAAGAAAGAAATAGGCACATTTAAGGTGTGAGCTATCTCACTGTGAGGAAGATATCAAATGTATTGCCCTCTCAGAAGCACCCATTTCTATTCACCAAGTATGAAAAGAGCCTATAATGAGGAACTCTGATCCAGATGTCTGGATTGCAGACATTCAGGGTTCATTGAAAGTGGACACAAGTATTTTTTTATTGCCATTTTTCAATCCAGTCCCTACAAGAATGTCTGGGAGTTGCTTATGTTTCAGATGATTTGAAATCCTCAGCTGTTGATCTCAGTGCCACCTCCAGTGCCTGAAAATTAAAATTAAGAAAAAATGTAAGTTAGCACATAGGCCAAAATCTAGGGTAAGGGAAGAGATATAGACAAGGTGAGCTCCTAGAAAGAGGCATGTCGAAATTAATAAGAATCTAACTAGAAGATGAGGCAGCAATATCTGCTAGTAACAGATAGGCTGAAAACTCTGTTTTCCCTTTTCTTCCTATCTTCTGCTAAACACGTGATCATTATGAACATCTTGCTTTTGATCTGAAGATCAAAACCCTGTTGCTAACTGTCTTAAAAAAGATATGCTTGTCCCTGCGGTCTGTGTATTGGTTATAGTGAGAAGAGAGGGAGAACAAAAGCTCATGTAGAGGAAAACAACTATAATCAACAGCTGGTTGAGGGGACAGTCTTCAGCAGTGAACACCTGGCACCCTCAAATATGAAGTTTATACACTTGATTTGTTTCAGGAAAGTTTTCTTCTGCCACCACAAGTCAAGTGAGATTCTTGTAGAATGAGTCATGAAACCAAAGTGAGTACGCAAACAGGTTAGAACAACAACCAGAAGGAATTGGAATTGGAGAAATTGAAGGAACTGGAAGAGATTCTGTGTGCGTGTGTACCGTTTATCTGTGCACAGATGTACAACACATACAGAAACATGCACACACTTACATTACTATTTATAGCTTGAAAGCCTGTTAGAGACAAATGTGACATGAAAAGGAACACTCCAGTAGACTGCACTAGAAAAAGTCTGATTTCTCCTCTTGAACAAAAAGCATCGATGCTATGCATGAACTATATAGAGAGGTGACAGCCACCTGATGCGAAGCAAAAAAAGGTGAGACTGGATTAGCCAAACTACCTATCCCTTACATTGGCCAAAACAGAGGCTTAAAAAGAATAATAATATCTGGTCAAACATAGCAATATTCTTCAAGAATGCTGCATCTGCCTTTAACAATTTGCCATTCAGGGACTTTCTGAGACAGAGTTAGACCCTTTGAATTTACTAGCCTTGTGGGATCTTTTTTTCCTTGAAATTAGCCAGTTGCTGTTTCTGTTATAAGCATATAATGTCCTGGAAATCAGAATGCATGGGGCTGTGACCCCAAAATCTGTGTCCAAATATAAAATTGGGCTAGTGATTCTGAAGATCAATTTTTGTGGGTCTTAGGACCCTGGGGAAGACGTTCCCTGTAGTACTGCAAGGTGGGTGATCTGCTGTGCCATGTTTCTGCCATTAAGTATCTTAGTGAGGGAACACTGGCTTCACCTCTATGTTTAGTTTTAGCTCAGTTTGTGGTTTCTATTCTAAAGTGAAGCAGTAACTATAGCAGGAGTAAGATAACTTGTTAGCACAAGTAACAACAGCAGTGAACCAGTGTGCCTCTGTCCCTGGAGGATTTGTTAACCTTTTCCAGCCTATTATCACTGGGACTGGGACCTTTATTAGCTAAATTAAAGCTAGTGCAGATACTCTATCCCCTTGTCTCTTCATTTTAGAATATAAACTCCAGCTCTCAAGGGCCAACCATTGACCTTGACCCCATGAAATTCAATCTGAACACAAGAAAACACTTTTATAGTGTGAGAGTTGTCCAACACTGGCATAGAGAGGTTGTGGGGTCAGTCTCCATCTATGGAGATACTCAAAACCTGATTGGATGCAGTCCTGGGGAACCTGCTCTAGGTAACCCTGCTTGAGCGGGTGGGTTGGACTAAATGATCTCAAGAGGTCTCTTACAGCCTCAACAGTTCTGTGATTGTGTAGTTTGACTAGCCAAAAGAGTGAGTCCCCTAGAGTACAGCTGTAGCAGATCTCTCCTCCCTTGAAGCTGTTTTTTAAAGGAAGCACGATACTTGGTGAACAGTGGATTATAGGGATGTCTCTTGTATAAGATTAAGTATCAAACCTATTGTTAGAATGCCTTAGAAGTCTTGCAGGGTAGAGGTGGTGAGGTAGAGCACCAGCACTTCTGAAACAAGAAGTGTTGGGGTGTTGTAATGACTGTCCATGCTCTCTTAAACTCTAACCCTAACCAGCCTTTCTCCATGAAAATATTTGGGTGGTTAGGCATTCATTTATTCCTTGTTCACAGAGTTAATGCTGTTGGCTGTAAACCGTTGTCCTTGTGGTGACAAGTTTACCTTAGAAAGGGCCACCAGGACAATGTTGATTTACAGCCAATAGCATGACTCTGTTATGTGTGTCTGTCCTTGGCTTCTTTGTTGTTTGTGCTGTGCACCCTCAATGTCAAAAGTTGCACTGGCAGGAGACATGGGGTACCCTGATTAGGAGCCTAGAAATTATGGCTGCTGCCATCAGTTACTGGAGTTCAGTCATCTTGACACTTCTGCAGGCTGTTTTATGTTAGCAAACACAAAGGGCTGGTGTTACTCTGGAAGGTGACTTTATTCTGGCAACTGGCTTGTTTCTTCTGACTTTAAAGCGTGTGGACACGTGTAAGCCTGTGGCAACCAGAGGCAGTTTCCACTCACAACTGTATAATGCATTCAAAGCCACAAAATTTCTTCTCAGCCAGACCCCAGCCTTTTATTGACTTTGTGGACTGGTTATTTCATGCCTCATCACTCCGAGTAATACCTACCAGCCTTTAACCTACCTTCCACCTCTGCTGTAGATAGCTGTAGTTCCCGACAGTTGGGAAATGGGCCTGGAAAACTCATGAGGGAAAAACCTGTGCCAGAATTCTTTTGTGTTTAAATATCCTTTATAAAGCCAGTCACATCTATCTTCTCTATAACAGAGCTTGGGGGGATGCAAACCCGAGTCTGCTTTGTCACTACACAACATGGACCTAAAGAGAGACTTCCCTTAATAAGTGCAGATGCTGTACTTACTGCCTCTTACTACTTGATCATTTCTTCTCATGTAGCTTTTTGGTACACTTTGTACTTCCAAGCAATTATTTTTTAATATATTGTGAAAATGTGCCCTTTGATCTCAGTCCAGCATTAGGAAGAAACAATTCATTTGCAGTCCTTCCTTAACGTTGCTGTTTAAAGTTCATAGAGCTTGGCAGCTGACGTATCTGTAGTTTGATTCTGGAACGCAGTTCTCATATTGCATAATACTAAGTAATGAAAACAAATGCTTTCTTCATTGCATGACACTTCTCTCACCATAACTAATTTAAACAAGCCATTGCTTCAGGAAATATGTAATATAACCAAGTCAAGCCCTTTTATTTTGTTAGTGTGAAAAATAAAACAAGAAGCTGGAATGATAGAATTCATTATCAGTGTCACATTTAACTTTTCATATGAAGTGGCATTTTTCTCCTCGGAGACTTTAAGCAGTGTATTAGGCATCCAACTTAAATTTCACTATACTAATGCTTAGCTAATTGCCGCTGGTGAACTGCCACTGAAAGCCTGCCCTTGAAGGTACCATGCCAGCTCCCTCCTGATCCATTATGCCAAATAAGTGCATGTCTGAAACTCAGCTATACTTTTTATTGAACTCTCTAATCCTTTTCTGTCCTTCTGAATCCAGACTTGGAGTAATTGCTCTTGGATGTTGTTTTGCATCCTCTTATGCAAACAGCACAGTTGAGTGAAGTTGTCTGGAGATACCAAATGGCCAAGGCATGGCCAGATGGATAACAATTAGGGTAAGAGTTTAAGGAACAGGGAGAAATCAACCAAACAATGGAACAGAAAGTTTGACAGCAGTCTGACCTAAAGAAGTCTGACTTATTTAAGCCGATGCTGCTTCACGTATATGTTTTTCTATTGTTCTTTTTTAAAAAATACTTTTTGCAAAGAACATACAACAAATTGATTTTGAACGAGGTAATACATATGTATTTACACTATGGTTCTGTGATCACAAGTAACAGGTCTGTGCCTGCTGGATCAAACAGCAGTTCTGGTCAGTAGAAACATAAGTACAAGGTTACATGTGGACAAAAATGATCCGCAGTATCTTTTGGCATACCATCCTCTATCCTAGAGTGCATCACATCCAGTGCTCCATTCATCTGCCCTTTACACTGCAGAATTTGCTCTGTTGCATTGTGGGTTTATTTGTGGATGGCTAAGAGCCCCTAGAAACAGCCTTGAGAAAAGTACCACGCCACTGCCAAGCATCATTTGCATTTTGGCACTGGAGAGCAACACAACATTTTCAATTCTCTCCTGAGAAGCTGCAGAGCAAGAAACTCTGCTGGGGAGGAGTCATACAAACGGTGACCCAACTGTATCAAGACTGACTATGCCAAGGGCAGGCTCTCCTGTTCACCGCAGGGGAGGTAAGAGCAGAGAGGTAACAGCAGGTGAAACTTGGCACCTACTGAAAATCCTCACTGCAGATGGCAGCAAACGAGTGCACATTCAGCACGGCGCTGCAGCTTGTGGTAAGAGCGATGATCTGTGGCAGAATTCTGCTGCTAAGCGCGTGTTAGTTAGAACAGGGAGAACTTTAGCATGGAGAAGATGACATTTGTAAAGACCTGTGCATGGCTCGCGCATTACCTGGCATAGAAGATAACCAGCATCCTAGTGCTGGTAGGCTTCCAGGAGAGAGCTGCTGTAGCTGTTTGGAGGCAGGCAACATGTGGCACCCACTACATTATTACCAATCAGTTTTGGAATGAATAGTTAACCACCAGCAAAATGGTTTGGGAGGTATCATTACACTGGCAACCTCTGAATGACTGGTATGCAGAGATCACAGTGAGCTTTGCCTCTAAGTGGTTCCCCAGCTGGGTTGGCGTAGCAGAGGAGACATATACTGTGATCTTCCTTCCACACCTCCAACAAAGCACTTTTTCAGCAAGAATCATAGAATCGTGGAATGGTTTGAGTTGGAAGGGACCTTAAAGATCATCGAGTTCCAACTCCCCTACCGTGGGCAGGGACACCTCCCACCAGACCAGGTTGCTCAAAGCCCCATCCAGCCTGGCCTTGAACACTTCCAGGGATGGGGCATCCACAGCTTCTCTGGGCAACCTGTTCCAGTGTCTCACCACCCTCAGAGTGAAAAATTTATTCCTGATAGGAAGAAAGGATATTTCTCTCTGCCCTTTGACACCAGTCTGACAAAGTGAATGACCATCATGTTTTTGCATAATCTGAGCTAGTCAAGAGGTTTGTTCAGGCCAGTATGCAGCTGATTCTGAATCCATTAGGATCAATGGCGTTCTCATGTTATCTCTGATTCTTGGAGATTAAGTCTGTCTCTCCTCACGCACTCCTCCCCATACCCTTCCACATAAACCTATGGATTAGTCCCCTCAGTGACCAGAGAGCTGCAGAATGGCTGTGGAAAGTGTGATGCACTGCCTGAAGCAGGAATGGGGGACTCGGGCTTGAGCCTGAGCCCCACTTCACTCTTGGGATTCTGTTTAAGATGGTCCATGTGCTACTAGAGGGAAGAGGAGCAGATGGCTTGGTAGAGAAAAGTGGGCAAATTCCTATGCAGTTGGTGGAAGCTGACATGAATCGTAGCTGCTGTCTTTGTACACGGTAATGTGTTCATCCAGAGAATCGAAGGGAGCCAGATCAGAGATTGCTGGGCAGATTAACTCAGGCAAAACTCCAGATGAGCTCTTGCTGAGTCTGGAGTCTGAAAATGATGCACGTGTTGGTTTGCAAGAAACACATTGTTTTCTGCAACTCTTGTTTTCAGCCTGTGCTATTTCCCCGTCAAGGCTGGCAGGCCCTAGGCTTTTATTTCATTGACTTTTCTTTTTAGTCTTGCCTCAGTATTGCTTTGAAAAGCCCAGGTACTGCATATTGTATTTTCAGTTTTCCAGGTGAACAAAGGAAAAGTCAAGGACTTCTGGTAGGGACAGTGAGAAGCATGGTTTCTTCCACCTTGTAAAGAATCAAAATCTAAATGCTAAATGCATTACTAAATGCTGGAATCTATAAACTGCTTAGATGCGGGCAACTTCAAAAGGAGGAAAAGAGCAAAAGAAATGAATGGCACTGAGTAGCGAAGAATCTCACGTACCCTGCAAGAGAATCTCCATTGCTCTCTGAAGCTCTCTATGCTCCATTCAAGGCACAATCAAGCACCTTATTTTATGAGCAGGACTCTTATAACACAACATTCATAAAAGACACTAACCCTCCTAAGGCTACGCTTGGTTTAGCATCCATGCTGAGGCCCTGGAGTGGAACAGAGCGTGTCGTTCCAGGCACTGCTAGCAAGGGCCTCTGAGGCACAGACTGCTCCCCTGACTCTGCAGGTCCAGTGCTTCTGCCCTGTGATCTATTTTAAGTTGTGCATCTGTTCACCACAGTCGTTGTATTCAAGATCTTGAGTGATGTGCTCTGTCTGGGGGTCCTTCTTTAGCTAAGGGACCTAGCTTTAGAGTAACCTGCTGTTACTCTAGTTGCTGAAAATGAAGGCATCTGAAGGACACAGCAGTGAGTCTGTCAGCATCTAAACTACAGAATGGTTTAGGTTGGAAGAGACCTTCAGGATCATTGAGTTTGAACCCCCCTGCCGTGGGCAGGGACACCTCCCACTAGACCAGGTTGCTCAAAGCCCCATCCAGCCTGGACTTGAACACTTCCAGGGATGGGGCATCCACAGCTTCTCTGGGCAACCTGTTCCAGTGCCT
>KZ507297.1:71399-83637 GCA_002844005.1 Limosa lapponica baueri
CACTCGCGCGAGGTAAGCTGCCGCCTCAGGCCGGAGGGGGGAGCGGGGGAGAGAGGAAGTTTGTGTCCGTATGTCTGTCCGTCCCCCTCCGTGTGCCAGCGGCTCCCTCAGCCCTTCGCCCACCCCACCCCTCCGCCCCGCTCCGCGACCCGTAGCCCGGCGCGGCGTGGAGCGGTGCCCGTCTGCCCCCGCCGCCGGGGCCGAAAGGCCGGCGTCTCCCTCCTCGGGCCTCGCCCGCCCCGGCCGCCGCCCGTGCGCGGGCCTGCCGGCGGCCGCCGCCGCCTCGGTGGTGGTGGTGGTGGGGGTGAGCGGGCGATACTCTGTCGGGGCCGACACCTCGCGAGCGGGAGCTGGGGGTGTCTTCTCCGCGGCCCCCGCCTGACGCTGGCCTGGGCCTGAGGAAGGCTGGGCCGGGTTTAGGGGCTCCCGGCCAGGCCCTGCTCCGGGAGGGCTGTCACGGCGGGGCGCTGAGGCGGATGACACTGGGCCACGCTCGGAGGCCCTTCCCTTTTCTTCCTTCCTCTTGAGTTCCGTCGTGGGGTCTCTGCGGGCAGTCGAGGCGCGGGGGCTGCGGGGTTCTGTCGTGACAGTCTCTCCCTGTGTGAGACCCCAGCGCCCTGTCAAGCAGGTGGCCCCCCGGTGTCAGCAGAGACCAAGGGCTTGCCCCTGCTTTAAGGAATTGCGGGTGTGGGAGTTACGTGCTTCTCTTTTTACTCTACTTATTGCACTGAAACCTTTGGTTGTTGTGTAGTTTGTTCCTGCACTTCTCTGTCTTCCCTTATTTCCGTAATCTGGCTCTTACTAACGGGGACTTTTTCAGGGCAGAAACTGCCAGTTCTTGAACGGCTGGAAAAGTCCTTGCTCTGCTGTGCGAAGTATTCGTAGGAAAGAAATGACTATTAAAGAGCTAGTTCTCTTTGTAGGAGGAGAGTGTATTTGTCAGTGTTCCGAGAAGAAATACCGGTGAGGGAAGGATTACATTTTTTGTTTTGTACCTGAAAGTCTTTCTTGAGTGTGCCATGCTGAGAGTGATAGTGATGCCTGTATAAGTCTGGAAAAATACCAAGAAGGTCTAGGTGTGTTCAGTGTGTGTCGTGATGCTCTCAAATTGCGAGAGTTAATGGTGTACTCTAAAGTAAGAGGATCTATGACTGAAGACTCAGCAATTAGAGCTGTTATTTTCAGTGTGAGTGGCTATACTGCAGCTCTGACAGATAATCTTTGACTAGTGGAAACCCGTAGGCTTGCGAAGTGCCATGGAGCTCATGAGCCATTAGAAGTAAGGCATGCAAATTCTCTTACCTGCTGCTCAGAGAGAGGTATGGAAATAGCACTATGAAAAGTGCTATTAGAGATTTCTTCCCTGGATATGTTCTTTTATTCTACTTCAAATACGAGTCGCTGGTCATGCAGCTTCTTTAAAGGAGAAAGTCAGAAGACAGCATTAATGCCTGGAATTTGAGCATTATCAGTCCTGTGTGGTTAGAAGTGTCTTCATAAAAGAGTGGGTAAATGAAAATGGGTTTAAAGACAATTTAAAGTCTGAAAGAAAAAGTACAGCTCTTTTAATTATCCAAAAGGAAAAAGTATTATTAAAAGGAGCTTAATGTAAGCATCTTTCAAATTATTAGAGAAAGATATGCATTTGTCAATACTGGAAGGCTTACTATAGTTGAAATGAAAGTATCTGGTCTGTGTTACACAACTGGTTGCTTAAAGTTCCTGTTTGACCTTAAAATCTGTCAAATTTAACATCAGATTAGTTAAGGTTTGAAAAGTAATATAATTTTGTTCAGAAATACTTCTTTATCGGTCTGTCAATGGCCAAAAGTAATAGATAAAAACCTTGACCTAAAAAGGTGAAATGGAAGTTCTGGGCACTGACTCTTCCAGTAAATTTAATTTTAAAAATATATTAGGGAAACTTGGCTGAACAGCTACTGCTTATGCCATAATGCAAAAACAGTGTCTCTGAATAAGATAACTTTAGAGTTTCAGAAGCCACAAATAGATGTGAAAGGTGTGATCAACAGAATCTGTGAAGACCCTCGTCTGAGGATCTCTGCAAGTTTTCAGACTCTTGTACACATTAACTTCTGCATCATTAACATCATTTTGGTTCTCTTGAAGACATCATCTTTAACTGCCCAAGGCAAACGTCTCAAATAATGGTGCTTTCTAGGCTTTTTGTCTCTGATTTCTAGCTTAAGTCATATGAGAAGGTATAATTACAGGCAGTTGCTGATGTCTATGAAGTTCTGTAGTAGCAGCCACAAAACTTGGTAGAGTCTAGTGGATTTATTCACTGTTGCTGTGAGGGACAGGATTGACAGCAGGTCTACTTTTTTTGCGGACTGTGAAAGAGAGCAGCGTGCTATTTTCTGGAAAAATGTGAAAGGCTGAGAAACTTCCTTTCAAATGGTACTATATCTGCCACCTTTTGAAAGGTAAAAGGGTAATGCTTAAGACAGCAAAATGCCAAAAATGATTTGATGTGGAAATAAAATTTGTAGTTTTTTTTTTTTTAAATTGATTATCAAAGAAACTTTAAAGCTAAGGACTGTTTGAAGAGATGGAAGAGGGCGGGAATGCCAGATTCAGAGTCTGACAAGGAAGTTAGTGAAGCGCTTACTGCATGAACATTTTGTATTTTTCATAGGTGGAATGAAACATCCTGTTCGTAAGCATATGCATAAGGAATGCTCTTGGCACACCTTGATAAGTTGCTTTGGCCTAAACATCGATTGCCTCTTGTAAAAACCTGTAAGTAAAATACACATAATTTGATTTGAGGTTGCTTTGATGATTTGCTTTCTGATCTGCCTCTAAGAGGAAAAACGAGTATCAGTTACCTTATTTTGTAAAATGGGCAAATCCTTGCTTATACTAGCTGACGCAGTAACAACAGTTGACAGAAGCTCTAAAAGCTGAATCAATTATTGTGTTTTACAGAAATGGCAGCTCAGAAGAGGAAGTCTATGTTAGTGGAGCCTTCTGCTAAACGTCCAAAGCTGGACAAGAACAGCAAACCGTCATCAGCGAAGAAGGAAAAAGAGGTGTCAGATACAAAACATGTCTCAAATAAATCAAAGCCTAATCAGTGTGCGGTACAGGAGAAAACTGTGCTCAAAACCTCTGTCAAATCAAACAGGTCAGTGATTAAAAAAACAAGTAATTGTTCTAGGTTATTTTCCTAAACTAAATTAGTGTAGAAACAATCTAAACAGAATAATTTGAATTAAAGATGCAGCTACATGTTTAAGTAGTACTAGTGGGAAAATCAGCCTTAAGTCATTAAGTAAGTATCTGCTACATAGTCTTACTCTGGCATTATGCTAGTGTCTTGAAATCCAGAAAGACTTCCTCCAAAAAAGATTCTGAAGCAAAAATAATCTAATACTGTATAAGCTAATACTTCATTTGAAAGCCACAAATGTCCACAATTAAAAACTTCTAGAGATGTTAAAAAGCATTCATCTGGGGTTCATAGTTCATTCTTGCCACGCATAAAAATAATTAAGTACTACACTTAAGAGTAACGAGGTGGAAGTGAAGTCTTTTTAGAATGATTCTAGAGAAAATTCTTCCAAAAGTATCAAGGGTGTAAGATCTACTGTTTTAAAAAAGAAAATAAAAAAAAGTTAGAGGCAGAGGCTAGTAGGAATGAGAAGAGTCTTATGACAAATTCTGCTTTCTGGATGCTGAAAAAAATAATTATTTGAATCTTTCAGTGACAACACCAATGAACCTGAACTAGGAATGCGCATGACTACAAGATCATCAGCATTCAACTCAAATAATAAAACAGTACCTGAAAAAAAGGTCCAACAGCAGCCTAAATCTACAAAAAATAAGGAGGTATGCCAGAAGAAATGTGTGCAAGAAATTCCTAAGTCAAAATGTGCAACTGCGCCAAATGAGCCAGTAATGAGGAGATCAC
Organism: Limosa lapponica baueri; assembly: GCA_002844005.1. Taxonomy (NCBI): domain Eukaryota; kingdom Metazoa; phylum Chordata; class Aves; order Charadriiformes; family Scolopacidae; genus Limosa; species Limosa lapponica. The sequence goes on from KZ507297.1 coordinate 75,340, forward strand.
AGAGGCTGCAGCAGTTAACACATGTACATGTACCAGCAAGATCCCTGCGCAACAGAGAAGTTAAAGAAGCAAAAGCTTCAGAAGTTAAACAAAGTAGCCAAGCAAAAAGACCTGCTCAGAGCGTTGCAGCAAAAGTACTTAAATCTGCTGGAGAAAAAACGGAACAGAAAAACACAAAAATAAAGTCAAACAATACAAATGAGGATAAAGAAATACATGTAGAAGTGACCAGCTCTCTGAAAGAGAAAAACTGTAAAGCAGATAATAAAAATGATAATTCCAACAGCTTGCAACACACCCTTCAAGGGTCATCATTATGTCCTGATAAGAGTCTTCAGGAAGTTAAGAAAGACCAAACAGGCCCTGTGTCTCCTATACCTAAGAACACAAAGAAAGCGGAAACAGATTCTCTAAAGCCAAATTCGAAGACGGTAAATAAGGAAAAACAACAAATGCATCAGAATGTAAAAAACAGTACAAAACCAAAAAAGATTTCACAGCCATCTGTAAGTGAAACAAATGTGGCTGAGCAACCAGAGAATGATGCAAAATCCAAAAGGGTAAGCATCCTTGAACTTTGTGAAGAAATTGCAGGTGAGATTGAGTCAGATACAGTAGAGGTAAAAAAGGATTCCCCTAATGCTGAGGATGGCAAAACAGAAGAAAAGCATGCCGACGTACAGCTTCAACAAAGTGAAACGCTTACTCAGAAAGAACCTACTCAAAGTACTCAATGCAAACGTTTTTTCCCTAGCAAAAAAGCAATGCCTGTCAAATGCACTCTGAATGGTAGAAATAATTCTTCAAATAAAAACTCTAAATGGACCAAAATTAAATTACTGAAAGCTAGTAACATCAAGCAAAGTAACTTAAATTCTGCAAATGCCCCCAAGCTTTCTTTGTTAAAAGATTACCCTGAAGTTTCAGAGGCAAGTCAAGTATCTACAGAAGCAGAGCTTTCAAAGGCACAAGGCAAGCTGTCAATAACAGGACTCTCTGAGAACGAAAGTGCAACTTGTGTGCAGGAGAAATCAGATCCTTCATCTGAAAGAGCTGGAGCTAAAGAAGTGACATTAGAAATTAAACAGCCCACAAAGAGAGGTGCAGAAAACGGTTTGTTGCGTAATTTGACAAAACACTTATGTGAGCCAAGACCAGATGAGGTAAGTCATTTTAATTACTGTGTATGGTGGGAGGGTGTTCTAAATCTGTTCTGTTTTCTGAGAGTGCCATGCTGAGAAAGTCTGTTGTAACAATGACTTTATTTTACAGTAACTTAAAATTTTCAAATGTATTGAAGGTCCTTTACTGGTGTGTTGTCATAGATGGGATGATAGTAAGCTGGAAAATGAATCTGTTACACCCTCCTAAGTTCTGTAGTTAACTAAATGTTGATCGATCAGTTTCCTGCTTGAGCAGGAGACTGGACACTTTTTGATGACTTAAGCTTGCGTAGCTGTTCTGTTCTTAAAAGAAATGAGAGGGGAAAAGAGTGTTCTCTATCTGAATGGACTTCTATTAAAATTTAAGATCTTAAGGACAAAATACTGGTATAGGAAGTATTTTACGAGCTTGTACATAAAAGAAAACCCATTTTTTTCAAAAATTAATACCATGAGCTTCAATATGGACCAGCTAATCAGTTGTATTTTGTTTGCCTAAAATAACATAGGAATCAGAAAACCGGTGCTGCATTCAAGATGCTAAAGCTTAGTGAACTCAGTTATTTTTTGTTAATAGGTTAGAGGCATTAAATGATTTGGGTTTTTGTTTAATGTTTTCTGTTTTGTTTAGAACTTTCAATTACATTTGGAATCAAGTCCAGAAAGTTCTCCGGTAAAGTGTGTTACAGCTCCTAAACCACCAAAACAATTGAAAAAAGAGCCTGGAGAAAGTGAACCTCAAGGTAACTATCTACTGCTAATTTTTCCTCTGACTAGTTATACGGGAAGCGTAAGTCTTCCTTTCAGAGGAGTGCTTCACAGAATAAGGTACAGCTGGTTCAAAACTAAACTTCTGAGTTTGGAACTGTTCACCAGGGTTTTCATATTTCTTTGTGTGTCACACGCATGGCCACTTAGTAGCAACAAATGTCCTTTTATCTCTGGGCTGTGTAGTGGGAGAGAGAGACGTCTGATTTTCTACCCAGCTTTGCTTTTAGTGCATCTTTATGTGTGAATATTTTAATGCTTAAATATTCTCCATTTGAGTAAAAGTGAAGTGACAACTTTAAAAAAACCTAACCAAAAATCCAGAAAAAACATCAACCAAATCCTTTCTTTTTCCATGTAATAAAGTAGTAAAACTTCCAGATTTCAATTGGGATCTTCTCTTGGAGCAGTTTCTATTGAGGATTCTCTGTTGGTCACTGATTCCTTTGAATAAGTATCTGCATTTCTTTCTCCTAAATTGTTTTACTTGATCTTGACCAAATTATTAATTGAGTAATCACTCTACTGTTTTTATTACCTAGTCTTTATCAGCCTGTGAATGCAGTTTGTTAAACCTTACGATGAGTGATGTGAATATTTTGACTCAAGTACATTTGACTTAAAAATAGTTTTGAAGCATCACTAACATAGCTCTTCATTAATTTCCTCTTAATATTTCATTGTTTTGCTTTTGGGGTTTTGGTTTGGTTTTGAGGGGTTTTTTTTGATTTTTTGGTTTGTTTTTTATTTTTTTAAATCTGAACCTGATTTTGAGTCCACTGTTAAGAAAATGTAAAAAAAGGTTTTTTTTCTTTCACTTGCTGTTCTTGATTGTTTCATTTCCTTAAGTTCTTTTCCTTAAGTGTTTCCTTTCCTTAAGTGTCATAAAACACACCTTGGATGGGGGCATGCTATACATTTATGATTCTAATACTATACATAGAGCTATTTATATTGGTGTTGGTGTAAACAGATTTAAACTCCTATGTAGTTTCACTGCTGGCCTTGTTTAGCCACTGGCAAACTGCTCTGTAGAACTGCTGTGGAAATGCTGAAGAAAATAGCGTATTTTTTAAAGTATATATGTAGAAACATCTGAACACTGCCTCAAGGTTGTATCTTTTTTTTTATTGGCATGAACAAATTGTAACATTGTCTTGAATATGTTCTTGCAAATCACTATTTGTGTAGCTCAAATTTCCTTTGCAACTGAAAACTTTATACTGAAGTTATAATCTTTCTTTGATTAATTGTAGGCTTGGCTCCCAAGCAGTTGACACAAACCTCAATTACAAATCAAACTTCTGAAACTGAGAACAGGTATAGTAATTCATACATTATGAAATTGAAGTAACCTTCCATAGATTTTTGAGAGGTTTTATTATAAGACTAACTGTTCTGTCATCTCCCAGACTCAACTTTCATTTTCAGATAAGTGACTTGTCCTTAATAAAAATAGACTTTCATCTTACCCAGTTACTAACGGGTTTTCTTATTTTGTTAAGAAAGCTATTAAGCAAGATACTTGTAACGGCACATTTATTTTAAAAAGTAGAGTTTAACAGAGTTGGAAAAACATTTCTAATGGTCTCTTCTTCAAATCAGATGATAACCAGAAGGTGTGGGAAGGGTTTACCACATGATTTTCACTTATTGAATTATTTCTTGAGGAAGAGAAGATTTAATTTGGCATTGTTTTGTGATTGCTGTGATATGAAGGTGTCAGCTGCTAGATAAAAAAATGATTCTTGTTCTTACTACTAAAAGTTCAAATTTATGTTTTATCCTTGATGGTGTTGACTGTTGTAGTTTTCGAACAATCCTGACATAGTCTCTGCTTTTAGCCAGTTACAAGCTAAATACAGTAATTTTTTTTGTACCTGATACCTTAAACAGCAATGTAGTTGGCACAGTGGTTAGTACATTCATGCTGTTTTCTATATTCATAATGGAGACAAGAAGAAGTGATGCAGTACACTCTCAGTACATCTGTCTGAGTCCAAGTTAACAATTCTGAGTAACCAGCCCTTTTGTACGTGTTGAAAAACTCTACTACTATGGAATTCCACAGATAATGGGTGGTAAGGTAGATGTGAAACTATCTAAATTAATATTTTTAGATTTTTCAGTAAATATTACAATAACTTTGATTTATCATATATTTTATTCTCAACTACCAAACAGCTTTTTAGTGTCTGCTCAAATTCATTAACTTTATTAGCTGAACAAGGCAATATTGCTTTACTATTATTTGGGTATATATTTTTCTTTTGAGAGCTTTCTTACCCTGCTTTCCATATGCTATCCAAGATTTACACCATCATTGTTTCTGTGCTGCTCTCGCCAGAACGTAGAGGAATGTCCATATCTACAGTGTAGCTCTGTTTAGGGCTTTGTAAGAAGCAGTTGCAGTGGAAAAAGGCAAACCCTGAAGTAGGTACCTAATGCAAATTTTGGGGCACATGACAGGAATAAAACAATAAGCTCTGATTTAGCACAAAAAATGCTGTTTTAAAAATGCCTGGCAAGAGTTTTTATTTTAGAAAAAGCTCACTGAATTAACCCGCTACACTACAGCAGCTGCTACAATTAAATGTTTGGCCTTATATCCTTAGTTTGCTGAGAAACAGAAAATACATAAATACCTAGTTGAAATACAACTATTTTTTTGCACATTTTGCCTTGGTGATCTCCACAAGTTTTATCCAAACCTGGAATTAATGTTATTTTTCCCCTGAATATAGTAGCAAGTTCATAGAATAACTTTGGTTTTGAAGTGTTAGAGTACTTTCCGGTGTTTCGTTCAGTCACGACAAGGGGGGTCATAAACTGAATAAGAGAGATGCTGGTGATACCCATCCATTTATTCCTCAGTTCCTCTTCTCCCTTCCTTCACTGCTAGCCGTTAAAAGAGAATATGTTTGAATTGGAGAGATTCAGAACATCTGTTTTATATTGCCAACTTATTTGTGTTTATATCTATATGGTCTGCCTTAGCAGCCTGATGTATTATACCTAAAACTAGAAACCTAAACCTTACATAGGAAATACATAGCACTGGGCACCATCAGTCATGCTCTGAAAATACCTTAGTTAAATGCTCGTGTTAATGGTTGTGACTAACCTACCCCAGTTGATTATACATTTAATATCTTAATTTCTTTCATTAAAAAAAATTTCTTGCAGTTAGGCTAGTCATAAACTGTAGTCTTTGGTTAATCTGTCTATTTCCTTATTTTTCCACTTGAATTACAAATTAAACCATATAGGACTGCGTTTTCAGTAATTAACTTGGATTTGCATCTCCTTAAAGTTTAGTTATAGTAATAACAATGGCTTTAAGTATTTAGGATGACATGTATAAGCAGTCCCTTTTTTAACATGGAATATATTTATATTTCAAGGGTTCCATTGTCAAATCCTTCATTAGCATCAAAATGCAGTAACATCCTACCGTCTGAGGAACATATTCAGAAGCTAAAAGAAGCAGGAAAAGATGGCGATAAGCAGCTGATCATAGTAAGTAATACCCTTTTAGTAAGGCATATAGCTTCTCAAGAAATTACTTTGGAATTTGCAGTGCTGTGTTTTTATGAACTTGTCTAAAAATCATACTCATACATACTATTATTGCCATTGTAAATGATTTCTGAAAGTAGAACCTGTACTAGATCGTCGTTCAGTATTTGTAGAAAAAATGGTGGCAGACAGACTTAATATTTAAAGGTGATTTCTGTTAAAATAAGTTTTTGCATTTTTTAATAGAATGGCTGTTCAGTAAAAATACAGTTTTAGGGAGAATGAGCTTGCCTTACGTGCAAAATTTCAGTTTCTTAAAATTTCAGAATTCTAAGGGGAGGTGCATCTGGCAGATTGTGTGCAAAATTAATATCAGCAGATTTATTCCTGCGTCATTCAAATGTCCGTTGTTCTGAGACAAGCTTAAAGATTTTTCTGTGGATGCACTCATTTTCACCATGATATTCAGGCAGGAATGCTAATTTGCTTATTTGTTCTTACCCTTTTTTGCTATTGGCTACCAAATGCAGGTATCTCTTTTAAAACAATAAAATGCAAAATGAGAAGTAAGAGTGTGATGCACAATCATACACAACTTTATAGTGAAACAATTTGAGGTTTTGGTCGTGTTTTGTTTTGTGTTTTTAATAATCCACACATCAGATAATCCTTGAGAAATGAAAGGCTGGAGCTGGGAAGGAGGGAGGGAGAGGAATCCAGGCTGTTAGGAAGGAGGACTCTGTAGTAAGCTTCTTACAAAATTACAAAATTTCACATATATCACTTGTAGTCTAGCTAAATTGCAATTGTTTCGTGTAATACATGGTTTATACACATAAAAATATTAACCAAAATAGAACCAGGTGAATTCTGAACACTGTCTTATATCCATACTGAAATATTTTAAAATCAAAGCTTCTGAGAACTAAATTAATAAACATATCCTAATTTGCCTAAAGTAATACAAATCTAGGCACTTGAATGCCTAGTCAAAGGGTAAGTGAATCATATCTAACATTTATGAGGTATTTCAACTGTTGCCTCTTTGAAACGCATTTTACCAACAGTTAAAATGCATGATTAAATATCTTAACTATATTAAAAGGACTATGAGGATATTCCTTTTCATTTCAGTAAAGCTAACTTAATTTTTGCTCATACAGTATTAGAACTTGACTGAAGAGATGCTAGGATCTTTGACAAGAAATACATAACTTTCTGCTTAGCTATTGAATAGAGGCTCTGTAGCTCTCCTCTACAGTATTCATACAAAAAATTTTTTTGCACCATATTGACTATGCTGGTAGTACTCTTGTTTTCAGCCCAAATTAAGAGAGTGGTATTTTTTTTCTCTAGGTATTCAACAGTAAAAGTTTTCAGTTATTTACCTAGCAAAATTATAGAATATAAAGAATGGGTCATCAATGAAGAAAACTGGGGAAAATGGGAGAGACCTAGTTTCTTGTTTTCTGTATGTATTTCTGGAAAATGGAAGTGAGCACTGTTTTTAATTGTGAAAGTAACAGCTTAACAATATCTAATGTGTTTCAGCACTTCATACAGATCTATTTCACTTCAATTTCATTGAGTTCAGAGTAGGCTTTTTATTGTTTTGAACAGGCATTTTGGTAGTGCCTGTGGCTCTCTTTACCAAGAGAGACTTAGGTAAGGTATTGCTCTCTTATTCATTTACCTGAGGGAAAACTGCTTTTAGCATTGTCAAAACATATAGAGGAACCCAAATATTTGTTAAGCCATTTTGTAAAATACTATCCTTACCATTAGTTACTGTGGAGACGAGACATAGTTATGTCTAGAATAGCTTGTGTTAGCATCTGGAAGGGAAAAATCAGTAACTTGACTTCTAAAGTACCAGACTTTGCTCATACAAACACCCAAAGAATTGGGGATTAAATACATGTAATAAAATAAGGTACATTTTGTAATTAATAGTTTTGTTTGCAAAACTTTCAAAGGAGTTTAGGTACTTCTGTAATGATCCTCTGAGAACAGAGGAAGGATTCATTTGGTTTAAAAGCTGTTCAGGTTGAAATTTCTCCTATACAGAGAGAAGTCTTACTGCACACAGCCAAATCACTTGAATTAGCATTTATAGTGCCAGTAAAAAAATTTCTAGTTAATAGCTAGAAATCATTTTTATTTCAAGGTTCTGGCTCATTGTATTAAGAGGAGTACTTTCATTGTTCTTCTTTACCTTGAGCAAAGTTGGGAAGTCATGCTTTTGTTCTTAGCAAGGAATGTTTAACTTACACTTTGTTACACTTTTTTAAAAAAACAAAATGCCTGAAAGGTGCAATTTTGGGCTCTCTACCATGAGATCTGATTCTTTCGGAGATCTTTGAAGCCAGCCCATCATATATGTACAGAATCCTTTTTTCCTTCTTGTAACTTAAGTGGAAAAATTAGTTGGGCCTAGTTTGACTCACCATATGATACGCTATCTTTGTTTTGCTGGGTTTTTGCTATTGAATTTTCCTAGTCTTTTGAATTTAAGTTCGACATCTGTCCTTTTAATTGCCTTTGTCATATCTGAGGCTCAGAGTCTGGGACGTTACAATACTGTCTGTGTATTCTAACCTTTTCATTTCCTGAACTACATTGAGAGAGATGTTATGGTAAAACATAACGTTTTTCACGTTATGCTTTCTTTTTTTTATATTTAATCCTTAAAGATGTATTTTACCTTCCTTCTACCATATGATTGCTGTAACAAATAGATTAATTTTCTATTTTTACTAAATAATATAATCTTTAACAAGCTTTAAGGCTATTTGACTGTAACAGAACTGTAGAATAATACAACTTCAGTTTGTAGAAGAAATATTTA
>KZ507298.1:83904-97224 GCA_002844005.1 Limosa lapponica baueri
CAAGTATTGACATTTCTGTTCTGTAAAAATGATGGCTTTTGCCCAGGTTATCAAAGCCCCTACCCACGTAGCCTCTCTTCACTGTGGCTTTCAAAGCTTTTCAAGTTTGAAGAACAAAAACCTAAGTGAATGGTGAGGGTTTGGTTCAGTTTGTGGAGAATGTTGGTTATTTCACTTTGCTCTTTTGTGCCATTTGGGGATGCTTATGCATTAAAAATTCCTGAGAAATAGGTAAACTGTGAAATGGTTTTTAAAAATGAAAAAGGGTAAGATTTGAAAATGGAAAACTGATACTTATTTGCAAAATTTGACCCGAATCTATTAATTATTTTAGTCCTCCTGAGACTGTAAAAGAGGTAATTAGGTGTTCACAGCAGAAGTGATCTTACAGAACGTTGCTATTCTATTTTATTGTCATTAAACAATAAATAACGAGCCAGCAAGAAACAGGAGGTAACTGTGAATGGAAATTATGGCAAGAATCATTATTTCTGTGTGTATTCTTGAGGCTTGAATGAGATGACGTGTGTGGGCTGGAAATACAGGTCTTCCCATCCTCGGCTGATGCAATCGGGTCTGGTATGGTAGTATTTACCTTTTAGATGCCTGTAACTTTTATTGGATCTTGATGCATTATCTAGCTCGGATTAGCAATTTGGCTTTTTAATTAGCAGGGCTTCACTGTGGCCTGTTTTTCTCTCCTGCTGATCTCTGCATTATCTGTAGAAGCCCAGGCCCATGGGAAGATGCCCAGAAATGCCTAAGACCTTGTACAAACCACTAAATGCTGTTTCTGTACCAGGAAAAAATGAACAAACCCTCATACCAATCTATGAGTTTCTGGGAACTCTCTGATTTCCGGCGGGGGGCGGAAATCCACTACAACTGAAAAGGGGAAATACCTGTCTAGTTAAAATGAAAGAAGAACATATTTGTAAATTGTTTTCTACAAACGCATCCTCACAAATAGCCCTTCTCTTTGTATTCAGCCTTTGTTTGGATAAAGCAGCTGTTAAGGATTCCTGTGCAGCAGAATTCCCCAAAGTGTCTCCATTCAATATACAAGTATTTCTGACTGTGCAAGTAGGAGAGGTACAAAATGCAGCCCTCTCTTTGCCCTTATTGTTTATTAACACAGCAAGTGCTCACACAACCCCTGCTCCTTCCGAAAGCCATAACTGGCCTGCGTGTTCTGGTTTGTATATGAAGTATCCACGGTCTCACTCCACGGACCAAACTTTTCACACAGCTCTGATAGAAATGAGCCCCTGGGGACTTGCAGGATGCTGCCTTTGCTCCGGGAGACTCGGTGATGGCACAGCCAGCTAGCAGTTGTTAGTCCCAAAGCTTCATACAAGACACTTTCTATCTCCTCCTGCAACGTTAATGCAGCTGGAATTCCATAAATCAAATCTCAGCAGTAAAAAGGTTAATAAGTTTACACTATATAATTGAAAGCCGTATTGGTGATTAAAAGGATTTTATATATCAGTTTTCTGGGTCACCAACTAATTATTTTTGGTGGCCTGTAATAAAACATAGCACCATAAGCAGATAGTGGCTGTAATCACATAATATATGGAAAAATGCATTTACATTTATTTCAGACGAGGTTGTGTACACCAGCTTGCTTGTTGAATAGCCTTTGGGGTATATCCTTCCTAGTTTGGAGACAATGAAAGTACTGCACGCTCCACGTACCTGGTTCGGTTCACACAAAGTTACTGGATTGAGTTTTGAGGTCTGGCGTTCTCTCTCCAGAGCTAGGCCCAAGGGAACCAGCTGTCACCTGTGATGGAAAGGTTCTGCCGAGGCACTGGGGATCAGATTGCTATTATAATTCATTTTAATGCATTCTGCACGTACTAATCATTTATTGGAACAGGATCTTCTGTAATAGGGACGTGACTAGGAAGAGACAGAGGCAATTGATCATCCTTGTGTAGAAAGGATAGTTAAAAAAACAAACAGAAAAGAAACCTTCTGTACAAGGGCCAGGTGCGCGCACATGCACGAGGGACTGGGTATTCAATGTGGAGATAAAGAAAAATTGAACTCAAAGCTTGTACTGAAATCTCTACAGTAAAAAAGAAACCTTCTGTACAAAGGACAGGTATGTGCATGAAGGATCCAGTATTCAAGTGTTGAGACAGGGAAAAATTGAACTCAAAACTGGAATTGAAATTTCTACAGTTCTCTCAGGCTGAAATACCTTTCGGAGCCAAACACCCAGACACAGAGACATTTCAAACTTGGACCTCTGTTTTGCAGGTTGTATGTTTTAGTGTATTTCTCTGATTGCATCGAGAAGCAGCTGAGGGCAAAGGCAGGTGCTGGGTGTGTATGCGGATTTGCAGGGAGGTGCTGCTCAGGCTGTGTGTGTGTGTATGCACAGATAGCTCACAGGCTACTTCTAGAGTCTCCAGAGGCTCCTGTGGTCCTGTGCGAGGTAACACAACCACAGCCTGTGTTACGGTACCGTAGCCCGCTCCTAATCTCAGTTGTTCTGCCTGTTAAGCAAAGGGCAGATCACAGTTGGCAAAGAGCATGATACAGTGAGCACTGGGCACATCATTCCTACCGTCAGGGCAGGATCTGAGGTGTGAGCAGAAACAAATGACCTGATGTTCGTATCAGTCCTGGGCACTGCTTGCAGAATCACTTTGGAGAGCAGGATCTCCTGTGACAAGTAGGTTTCTGTAATATTTCTTGGATCTTTTGAATACATCTTTTTAATTGGCAAGTCATTAACCCTTAAATGCCCGTTGCATAGAATCAGTGCCATGGCATATTACACTGGAGTGAGTAAAGGTTCAAGTCCTTTGCCACTGAAATTATTCGCTTGTCGTGTACTATATCTAAATTGGAGCTCTTCTGCACTGAAAAGAACATCATTTTAATTGAATTAAGTTCCTAAAGTGTTTCCTAGCAGCCTAGCTAAGGGGATACTTGGTTTTAAACACAGGCTGGGGAGGTTAAAAGTGGAATGGCAGTTGTGTGAGTAATGGCCTATGAGTCAGCTGCTGAACTTGACTTGACAACCTCCATGTCGCCACCGAGTCAGAAGGCATTCCTGTGACAGTTTGAGTGTGAAGAAATAAAAAATAAACTGGTAGTTTCCACTGGTAGGAGGCCATATCAGGGCTTTCTGAACAAAGACTGAGAGGGGGGAAGCAGTAATACTGCAAATGCAGAAAGAGTGAGGTATTGGAATTACCTATGTGGATGTGATGCATCAGGTGTACCCCTCTGAAATTCAAAGGAAAAGCGATCAAGTTTGAGAGTCTGTGGCTGCTGGAGGGGCTGTCCTAGCTGACGCTGAGCAAGCCTCTCTCCCAGGGGTCTTTGCAGCTATAAATTGGTTAGATTTGATTTGAACAATCTGGGGCTAAGAAAGAGCCAAATAACACTTTTGCAATCTGCTGTTGTTACAAGCTGGAACAGCAGAACTGCTCGCCTTTCTGTCACTTTGTTCAGTCTCTCTCTTTGGGGAGATTTTTGTCGCTGGATTGGTAATAGCAGGAAGTTGTTATTTTTTTTTACACATAATCAGCAGCAGAAAGAGTGCGATCCCGTTTCAGCGTCTAGGTGCTTAAAGACATCATTGTTAAATCTGACAAGGAGACTGAGAACCGTATCGAAAGAGGTCGTGAGATGGCTTAGCCGAGTCCTCGTGGTAAGGTAGTCCACGGGAAGAGAGGGGTCTCAGGGCTTTCCTGGGAAAGGACTTCTGCCTCTGACACAGCTAATGTCAGTATTATTCAGTTCTTCTGAATAATAAAATCACAACAATATCTAAACAGGGGAAAATGACATGTTCTGCATAAGCATTCCTGTTCTATAGCATTATTAGAGATAATGAAAAGAAATTTAAGCGTCTGCTGGGTACAGTTCACTTCTTGGGACACGTATGTAATGGTGTTCTCTGGATGGAGCTTGTGTCTGATATATTTTAGGCAGCATAAGCGAGGAAGGATCCCAAAAACTATTCTGTATCTGCACTAGAACAAGAGGTCAGGACCGTAATATGGCCTCTAGTACTCCTTGTCACTGAAATCCTTTCACTTCACGCCTTATTGCATAAGTTCAATATACTTTTCGGCTAAAGCTCTCCCGAGCACTTAGCTCTTTAAACTCCCTGCTCAGCAGGTGGCTTATTTAAATGTGGCTGTCAGGTTGGCCAGTGGCCAAAAGCGAATGGCTCAATGCGTGAACCACAGTGTTTGGGTTTAATTCTGCTCTCGTTTCTGCCAGCAAAATCCTCCTGGCTCCGGTGGGGTTGTGTGGGGTACAAGTGAGTGCAATATAGGGCTGTCTGCTCAACTGTTTGTCAAATAAATCTATGGCCAGTCATTTGCATTATGTCAGCTAAACATTTGCCTGGCGCTTTCGCATGTGCGAGCCAAGGAGGAATTCTGGATTGTTTGAAATGAAAGCCATCATTGTCAGCTCTCACTTAACCAATAAGCATTTCTTCCGTAGCGTCTGAGTAACTTATTTTGCAACCCACGGCCTCGAAGAGGAAAAGTAAAGTTTCTCTAAACATTCAGTATAAATGGGGATATTAGCTGCTTAATTGATTCTTCGAAATTCGCGTCTTATGGCTGAACAAGCAAGATGGAGGGAGGGGGGAAGCACATGGTTTAAATTAAGTATATGGAAAATAACTGCTGAATGATAAAAATGTATTTTAAAAGTAAGCAAACCTGTGTTCCCTCTGCCTCTCCATTAAATGTGTCAGGAAAGGGCCTTTACTACTAGGTGGTAATTGGAGAGGAAAAAGCAGTGCTGGCAGAGCAGTCAATCTATCACATCCTCCAAAGCCTAAATGTTACCAGCAATTAAACAAGTTAGTAGGGGAAAAACTTGACAAGCGAGTTTTATCACAGAATCATCTCGGTGGCAAAGTATGTGGGGCGCTCTTATTAGATTCCCCCATGCAACCCCAAAGATTTAAAATCCAAACCCAGGAATGCACGTTCAAACCAAAGTGACTGTTTTCTTTCCCAGCCTACCCAGGCGCAGGGAAGATTAGAATGCTAAAAATAAAACAACCTTTCCCACCTCCCCCTTCCTCGCCCCTCCAAAGTCAAATCTGTCCAGGTTGACTGCTCCATTAAATTCAAGAACAAAAAGTTATAAATTGAACATAGGGAGAGCAGTGCCTTTTCTTAAAGTGATGTTTCCTCGCCTTAATGGATTTAGCTATGGCAGGGAGTCAGAGAGAAGCTGTCTTAACTAAATCTTTGACTGATTATGCATTTTTTTTTCTATTCATACAAGATAGATTCATCATTCCAATTTGTCAAGCTGGCGAAGTTCCAATTAATTACACCAGGAAAAGCTCAAGCTGCATTAGGCCTCTGTCAGGCCTAATCTAGTGCCTCATTTACTGGAGCCCCAAATGAAGAGATATCAGAGGTGTTGTTCCTCTTGGTACTTAATTTGATGAATGCCCTAGCAGCACGATTGGTGGCAGAGGTGTATATGTGTGTGTCTCTTCATCAGCCACCACTGCTGAAGTCGTCATGCTTTCTCTACTAATTTGGGGGCTCATCTGTATACTGGATGTTTTTTTGGAAGGCCTATTCTTCATAGGTATGCCAGAAGGTTTCTTCTGTGTGTGCATGTGGCTGGGTGTGTTTCCAGATATGCTGGACCCGGTTCTGATCTCGGTGATGAGATGAGATGAGATGAGATTCGAGGCCTTATATGTAAATGTAAAGCAATACAAGTTAGATTGGATGCTATAAAGGGGCTGTAAATTTTGACATCCTTTTTGCTGTGTGTCTGCAGAGGAAGAGCAGCTTTGGACGTTGCTTCATGTAGTGCTCGTAAGAAAGTGTGGGTTACCATCCACATCCACTGTAAAGAAGGGTTCAAAATGCTTGAATAACCTGAATAATTTGTTTGCTGTATGGATTTGAATCTCTGCTGGAAATCCATACATGCTGTATCAGTACAGTGAATAAGGATATGTAGGTACAGATAGACTTTCTGACACCACACTGGGGGGCTACTATAGAATGTCTGCATCCAAAGCTAATTCTTAAATATTTTACAGTAAAGATGCTATGGACCAAGAACATATGTTTCTTCTCTGCAGCACTTTACGTACGAATTATTCAGCATAAGGTGCCAGAATGCCAATATGTTTATCTTACTTTTGGCTTTTAACCACTGCTGTGATTAAAGATGTAACTGCAGCAATGCTGTCACTTTGCACATAGGTTTAGGTGTCTCGGAAAGGATGCAGCATTAGCCAAGAGTAAAGTAGCTGTGTACTTTGGCTGAGTGTAGTACTAAAAGTCTTCATTTGCCAGCAGTTACCATGCTGGGATTCTGAGTTTATTTTCTACTGACTGTATTTGAGGGACTGGTGTGTGCAATGATGATTTTTAATGGCAGCTATCAGACACGCATATGGTGCTCAGCAGGAGACCGTATTCAGAACAACCAAGGAGAGAATTGATGCACTGATGACTGTAGTATGACAACTCCTCTGTAGACAGTTTGGACCTCGACTGGTGCTCACTTTGGGAAGGAAAGGCCTTTGTCCTGAGAGTTTGTATCTGCTAATATATCAAATTTGCATCTGCCATCAGTGTGTTAAAATGAGGTAAGCCCTGTTGTGCTGGAATGGGGAGAGGACCCTACATCTTTTAGATGAGGTTCTGTAAGTGTTCCTGTCTTGTTTCAGGGCAAAATCAAATAAGGAAATTTAAATCACCATGGGAAATGCTGAAGGGAGAGCTAGACTGTAGTTGTAATGGTCTCTCGTCACTCTGCACAAGAAGGTTTTTGCTGGACGTATACATTTGTGGTTGGTTCTTAAATGTTCTGCTTAAAAAGTCACTGTGGACCAAAACCATATGTTTCTTTTCTGCAGTACCTTATGTATGAATTATTCAGCATAAGGTGCCAGAATGCCAATATGTTTAGCTTACTTCTGGTTTTTAGCCTTATGTTTTATGTTAAACAGGTTGTTTAAACTCACCTGTTGATCTTGAAATAACTAAAAACCTTCATTTAGCTGGGGCTGGGAAAATCTTAAGTGGATTATGTGAGTTCTAGTGTTTTCCAAGTCTCTAGGTTGGGCCTTTGGTTATTGTATTTGTACCAGCCTTTGGTTACTGTATTTGTACCCATATGCTGGCTTGGTTTTTCACCCAGCAGTTCCTTTACATTTGCTGGTATTTGTCTTTGGTTTAACCAGCCTACTGGGGTGTTTTGTGAGTGGTTTCAATGTATATTAATTCCAGTAGGTACCTGAGGCTGTTCTGAGCTGTCAAGGGCAATGTTACGTGCTCTAGGTGGAGATTGTATTGGCTGGTTCTGTTTCATATGCACCACCAACATGGTGTTGGAGTGAGCTCTGTCCTTCAGAGAAATGAGAAATATATGTTTGTCCTTCTGTCGAGGAGACACAAGGTTGGAGGCTCAGTGGATGTGTCCATGGGCTGTGTTGTGTACTGATTTACCCAGGGCTTAGCAGTAATGTGTCCCTGGAGCTGTATTGGACTCGTACTGTTACAAATGAAAACTGACTGGCCACAAAAGGGAATGTACATAACATACTACCAGAGGACCATATTCACCCTTGTTCTGGGCACCAAAAAAAGGTTTATTCACTGCTTAAGTCCCACCTAACCTTTCAAAATAGAGACTGCACAGTGCAATGATCGCACTCAGTGGTTTAAAGACTCTGATGGCTCCTGAGTATTTTAGTCAAGACAGAAGTGATCTCTTATGGACACAAGCAGTCCTGAAAAGTCATAATCCAACAGAAATTTCTTTCTGCAAGGATGTGACCCAGAAAGCTAGAACTGCTCTTCCGTGTCTTCTCGGTGAATTTTCATCTGCATCCAACGCTAAATTCAAACTCCGCAGTAGTTTGGGTCATCACACTAGCATCTATCTCCGAGGAATGATTACAGATGATGAGTTATTACCTTTAAATAAGGGGTAATTAATGCTTCCCACTTTGACTTTAATGAAAGGATTTCCTTACTGGGGGGACAAGGAATATATTGTATCAGTAGTGCTCCTTTGGGAGTTATTGGCAGAAAGTCTGCGGTTAATAATTTGCAGTAACAAATAAATGTGGGCAACTTGTGATATATGTATGGAAAAAGAGGTGTCAAATTATTCATTATGAATTATTCTGCCAGTTCTAATAATAACCCAGCTGTTGAGGAGGAAAAGAAAGCTAGATCTGTCAGGGCAGACAGACTCTTTTGCAGTAATTCTATCCCTTTCAAACAGAAAAATATAAACTTCCTCTGAGAACAGAAAATTAGATAAGACAAGAAGAATGGGATCCCTGCGCCAAATCTATTTTTTTTTTTTTAGCTTAATGTACACTAATGGATAATAAAAGATGGTTGATTAACAAATGACTGGTACACTAACCAGCTGAAAAAACACATTTTGGCAGTCAGCACTTGCAAAATCCGTCGGTTAAAGACAAATTCAACCTCTGTCACTGCTCTCAATATGGTCAGGTGTCCTTATCCAGGTAAAATTGTTTTTATGAGGAAAGGCCAGACTCTGTGTGTGTGTATTTGTAATACATATATATATGTGTGTGTACTTATACACACATTGCTGATTCTATCTTTAGGCAGATTTGGGGAGACTATGTCTACGTGCGATACCTGAAGAAACTTGATTGAATGGCAAACCAGTGTCTGGCAACAGGGGTGCAGGTCTGGGGCTGGAGAGAGGTTGGTCCCATTCCTGACGTAGCCACAAGTTGCCATCCAACTATAGACAGGTTCCTGCTCTCCCATGAGGCTTTTTCTTTTCCCTTCCTCAAAGGTGGTGATGAAACATCGTCTGTTAGTAGTTACAAGCTGCTTTCCTACTCTTTTGGTAATAACAAGTGTACCTGATGTTTCTTCGGAGAGGATGGTGTAATTAATATATACATATCAACCTCAGTGTCATTTGTGAGGAATGCTCTCGTGAGCCACCAAAGCTAAAAATGAGCAGAGTCTCTTAACCCTTCTGAATTTGGTAACTTGGCCCCAAACCCCCTCAAGACACCGAAGGAGATTTCTCTCAGCTTTGCTGACTTTGAAGACACAGTTAACACAGCCTGAGCCAAAGCAGTTAATCTGAAACCATGTGAGCTGAAAGAAAATAATTAGAAGATATCTGTAGGGCTTTGTCATGTTTGAGTATATTGCCTTTAAATATGTGGGGGAAAAAAATCTTTGCCATGCGATGCTTGGTCTGGTTTAACACTCCCATGTCAAAGGGTCTGAAAACACTAATACTCTTTACTGATGAACCCTTTTCTAAAATATTAATAAATTCACCTGGCAGCCTGTATGTCATCCCTGGTTTGCGTCTTGCACACTGTGTTCACGTCTGATTAAAATGTGAGCTGTCCAGGGCAGGACCCGTGCGTTCAGCGCTGGCTTGCTTACTGGTGCTATTATAAATAATTAAGATAATTATCCAATATGTTTATGACAACTGACTGCTTTGGGTCGGCTTCTCTGAGGACTCCTGTCATCAATGAAAACTCTGCAAATGGAGGGGTTTGCAGACTCCGGCGCCAAAGATGGATTACCTAGAAGCATTCAGAGCTATAAACAATGCACTTTCCATTTGCCTCTCCATACTGTATGGACTTAATCAGAAACTGTAATTTTATAGCGCGAGTAAATGGGTGAGAGACATCAACAGCATGAGTGAGACAGAGGCATTGTCTTTTGCGATGCCAAATCCCAGAATATTAAGAGTTTGCCAAAGGCGTTTCAGAGATAGGTTTCCTATCTTCATCAATAATTTAAAACATTCCCAAGTCTCCTCTGAGTAGCTCAGAATAAGAGCTGAAGGCACGGATGTCATAAGGCAGAGTGACTCCCAATTAGTCAGGTAGAGTGCTTTCTTGTTGACTCAGCCAGGGCAAGGGTGGCTATAAAACCCAGGCTTAAGTCCTTATAGATTCCTTAATAGTTTTTCTTCCTTAAATCTGTGATAATTTGTAAGAGATGAGTGGGCAGTCCGGTCCCTAATCCACCGGGGTACTCATTAGTGCCACTGAAAAAACACGTGGGCGATTGTGTAAGTTGGCGGATGTAGTTGCTAACAGAAAATGGGTGGAAAAATCATCACCATATTGTATGTAAGTGACACCCAGAAAGACAGAGCAGCCTTTAAAAGCTGCTGGAAACCGTGGCATGACTTGGGGGCATTATCAGCCAAGGAGAGTTTGCAGTGATGCCTTCTAAATTGGTGCTTCTTTTTTGAAAGCGTTGCCATTAGGATTGCCATATATACGTGGAGTTCCGAGAAAGTGACGGTATTTTGTTCCTCGCACGCGTGGCTCTTGGCTCTTATTGGAACATTTTGGTGTCATGCAGAAAATTGCTTGTGGGCCCCTAAAACTGGGTCACATGAATGAGTTCTCCTGAGTCAGCCAATCTGCAGCAACTCTCTGGCTGCGTCTATCTGGATGTGTCATAAAACTCTTGTGCGTGCTATCTATTTCTGAGGATGCTAAACGTGTTTATTTACCACACAGCTTATTGTGCACTAAACTCATCCACATGGCAGGCAATTTTCTAGTGCTTAGGCCACTATTTGACCCAGCTGCCATGGAGAAGGCTATATTAAGTCCAGCTGATCAGTGCTGTCTCCACGGTGGAGCAGGAAATTAGTCTCTTATAGCTAGATGACTGTCAGCTTTTTTTACACATTTTGCACAACTAATTTCCTATAATGTGCAGCTTTTCCTACCATTCTTTCTTTTTTTTTTGGTGTGTGTGTAGGATTATTTTTGTATTGCATTCCCTGATGTGGTATTCAAATCTTAAGCCTGACACTAATTACGTATTTATTTTTTTAAACTTTCTCCTGACACTGCTTACTGCACTTGTTTATGCCTTACTGCTTTTAACTGCACGTGATCCCATCCAAAACATGCTGGTTCCTTGCACTTGGGTTTGAATCGTGTTTTGCTGCAAACTTCTACTTTTTAATCACAGCTTTGCAGGGCTTTTCTGGCCCAGTGGCAGCACTTGACTGTGAAGCTTTCCTCCTTTGAAAAAACGCCTATTTTTCAAAGCTGTCCCTTGTGCTGTTGAGATCAGATTTAAATAGCTGGTTACTAAGAAAAAGTTGCAAGTGCTGTGAAGATTGGAGAAGTTTTAGAGATTAAAGGAGCCCTGGAAAACTGCAGTTTAAGAGAAGATGAAGAGGATGGGATTGCAGTGAAGTGGTGATTTCTTTTCTCCAATAGGTTTGTGTTCCAGCCCTGACTTCTGTCATTGGGCAGAGTTGCAGATGTTGTTGTCCAGGCCTTGAGTCCTGGCTCCTTATTATGTTCATATAACATCAGGGATCTCATTCCAGGAAGAACAGGTTTTCAGCTCTGCAACTCAGATTTTCAAGGAGCAGGGCATTTTTATCAGTGAGGCAAGCTGTGACACGGTGTCTGACGTGTGGGCCGAGTTGTGTGTGTAGGCAAAGCCTCTCCATGCATGCTCATGGCAAATAAAAGATAATTCATGGATCTCAGATTAAAACTCTAGATCTTTGATGCTCCAGGTCTTGTCACTGTTCTGTTAATATGACAGAATTTAGTCAGCTGCAAAGCATGGTTTGACATTCAATCCCTTTGTCCTGCGTCCTTAAACTCCCATGAAACTATGTGATCCTTGGCAGGACCAGATTCTCATCTAAATTGCACTGTTTTGAGTCTAAAGCAACTCCTCGGCACTGCAAGGGTTTTGTCCCCACTCTTCCCTGCTGTAGAGTGCCAGCTTGCCTGTGCTATGTGCCTTGGGTTTTACTGATCGGGTGGCCAGAGAGCTGGTAATGTACCACTGGGCCAGTGGCTTAATGCAGGAATTACTGGAAGCAGCAATCTTGGAGTGCTTTTTATGAGGATAACAAGGCTTTTGCAGACATAAAAAGCAGGAGAAATGCTTATTAGTTATGGGGAAGGTGAAAGGCTTAGAAAACTGATTAGTGTAGCAGTGTGGTCAGATTGAAATGAAAGCTCAGTGGCATAATCGTTAATTGGGTGCTTACTTACCTACTAATTTGAGCTTGGATGTCAGCAGTACTGCACTTCATCTCAAACCAGAGGTCAGGCTTTAATGCTACATCATAAATTACGTAAAGGCACAACACTAACAATTAGATAATTATGGAGACCCATGCTGTTGCAATTTAACTGGGCAAGTTCAGGGCAATCATGACAGGAATAATGCTTAACCCTGAATCTGCTGCCTTTCTTTCAACCTGACAGCCAAAGATATGTGGCCAAGGAGGTACCCAGCCGTCTGGCAGCCCACAGGTTAAAAGCATCTTCTCCTATTAGTCAGATTCATCAGATGGCCTGGGCGAACTCTGAGGCAATATTGCAAAAACGTTAATTATGGTTCAGAAAGAAAAGCCTGTATTTCAATCTACAGGAGATTCTGGGCAGGGCAAGACAGTCAGAACAGTTTTTGTGTGCAAGGCACCATTGTGGGTTTTTATTTGTTTCTAAGCCAAACCAATGTATATGTTTGGTTTATTTACTTTGCTAAAATAAACCACCAAGCCAAAAATAAGGTTATCCACAGGGATCTCTTTGCGTGAATCCATGCTGCACAGGACAGACCCTCACATTTTGAGTCCTGGAGTCATTCACTTACCCGCAGCCTGGTGCTTGTATCTGCCTGGCTGGCAGCGCTGCGTTCTGGGTCAGAAGTAGCACTGCAGAGCAGGGATGAGGCCACTGCAGAGAGTGGCTCGTCCCCAGCTGTGTCCCTTCTCCTGTCATGCTGGAAGGCACATTGCCCAGCTGCAGCCTCTGCTGATTGTTGTCCCAAGTGCACTCAGCGTGGCTCCCCGTGGTGGCCATGGTGGCTTGAGTGGGGAGTGAGTTCAATCAATGCTGGAAGCTTGAAAATTCAATCCTCAGATGAGATATTGAAGATCAAGGTGGAAAACATCAGCCGGGTGGATTGGAAAGTGATTGACAGTGGGATGAAATTAATAACGTTGTGGATCTTGGGTTGCTCAGCCGCATGGTTTCAGACATAGGCAACGTACCCTCGTCTGGAAATACGTAATGAACAGTGATTTCCGTGGGGTGTTAGAAGCCTCCAGGCTTTATTGGATTTAGGCCTAGGACTTTTTTTAGTGCTGTCCTTTCAGTTTTGTTCCTGGTCCTTTTGGCAATCAGGTAAATCGCTCACACCATAATATTTTATTACCTCTGTAAACATTGAGGCTTTGTTTGTGCTCTGGGTGGGGCTGAGTAAACTCTGCACACAAAAAAATAAGAACCGCCCACTGGCATTTTGGCACAGT
>KZ507299.1:28389-45894 GCA_002844005.1 Limosa lapponica baueri
CCTCAGAGCTGCTGTGCTGCAGCTCCTGCCCTGCATTGCCCAGTTTCTTGTGGTCTTCTAAGCAGAGGGAAGCAGTGGCTGGGTGAGTGTCAAGGACTGCTGCCTTCATTCCAGTTGTGGCCTGTGGAATTGCTGGGATGGAGGGAGGAGTTTAGGGGGAAGCACTGTCACCTCAAGGCCAGCTGGAGCTTGCAGACCTGAAAAAGGTGGCCTGAGCTCATAGTGGTGAGTCGTCTTAATGTTGGGGTTTAGCTCTGCCAGGCCACATAGTGAAACTTCCATTGTTTGTCCAGGAGCAGGATGGTCTCACACTCTTTGCAGCACTACCAGTGCCTGATATTCCTCGAGCAGGTACTCTCCCAGCAGTTAGCAGCTCTTGCCTTGCTGCTTCTCTCACCCCAGGAGCACCTTCTGCTGTGCCTCAGGTGGTGGCTCTGAGTCCAGACTAACCATGTGTTCAGGAGCATACTGCTCTCTGCTCCCTCTGCCAGGGTCTGTTAGATGCACCTTTGGTCTGACCCATAACGACTGGTCCTGCGTGTGCTGCCTTCTTACCACTGACCTACTGAGGAGGCGGCGGCATTGTAACTCAATGGGTCCCTCTTGATCTCGGCATCCTTCCTCGTGGTGTAGCCCTTCTTCCCCTCGCTGCTGTTTGTTTGCCCTAACCTCCCTGGAGGCATTGTCTGAGCTTGTAGCGTGTCTTTCCACCTATTCTCAGGGACTTGCCACTTCTCACTCTACTCCATGGGTAGGTGAATTGTGTTCCTGACAACAAAACTGATTGGTGCCCATTTTGGAAAGAAAAGTGTTCTTCTGTAGTTGAACCTCCCTTTCTGTACTGAAGATGAAGGACCACAGTAATCTGCCCTGGGGTTCTGAATCCTGAGTGAATGCCTGCACTCACTGCACTCACTGCTCAGAGTGTGATTTTTGGATGGGGCAATTTACATTTCTTGATTCTCCAGATGTCTGTGTTTTTGTCAAGTGCTAGTGTCTACTTTGCAATAAACTACTGTTAGCTCAGGGTCTTTGTGTTCAGTCTTTGTATGGAACTGAGAATATTTGCTCTGGTCTTGCCTGTAGTGGAAATTAATTGCAAAGCATGGGTTCTCCCTCTTTTGTTATCTTAGTAATTGACAGGATCATAAACCGAGAGGAACTGCTTCACTGGGGTGCTTCAGTTTCTTTTTTTCTTATGAATCTTTTCACCTGATTATGTCTCTTGATAGATTTCCAGAAAAGTTCAGCTGAGGGCCCTGTGGTCAACAAGGTGCTCAGAGTTCATCTTCTAGTCTTTAAGCCATGAAGTGGCTCCGTAAGGTGAAGTGACTAAACTTAATTTATTTGTATCATGTTTCCCAAAAGAGAATTAGATGCCATGGCTGGTTTGTTTTCAAGTTTGCTGCTTTTACCAATTATTATTTGCAATTTCCAGTGTATCTAATTTCTGAAGGTGTAATTTTTTGTTCATTTGGAAGGAATATTGAAACTTCCAGGAAATGCTTACACTGACATTCTTCCCCAAAGCACACGGATATTACAGCACTACTGGCCTGCTTCCAGATGTTATGCTCTGGGTGTTACCAGGATCAGCTGGATAAATATCCAAAAAACTCACAAGTCGTCACCTTTAGAAGGTCAGTGGAGAGTGACAGCATCCCTTTAATTACCTGTGCATATCACTCATATGATAAAAAATTAATTAATTTTTGATTAAAATTAAATGATTAAAATTAATTTTTTCCAGCCTTGCCAATTTGTCTACTAAAAGCTGTTGTTCCTCTACAAGCTCCGTTGTCTTGTAGTAGCAAAGCTCCTGCAGAGCTTGTGGAGCCTCTCCATTCCTTCCAGGTGCTAATAGGCATCAAGTGAATGTGGTGTTTAGAAATTCCCTGGAAAACCTCAATCACAGAGGGCTGAGAAATGCAATAAAATACCCAGTGCAAGTATTCACATCAGGAATGTAGCTCAGGCTTCCCAGTCCTGCGCTTCTGTCACTGCATTCCTACATACGCACATGGACACGGGGCAGAGGAGGTGACCAAATTCTCTGATGGTTCTTCCCCATTTCCAGTGAACCGAAGGCACTGGTGATGTACTGGGAGCCTTTCACTCCTATGAAGCGTGACCGTGCTTCAGAGAAATCAAAGCAGACACGTATTCACTGTAGCTGTAGTTTCGACCTTGCCATGTCTTGCCCAATGGAAGCAGTAAGGAAATCTGACATCCAGACGGGCCTTGCCTCAGTGACGCTACCGACGGGCCTTGCCTCAGTGACGCTACCGACGGGCCTGTTCCTGCGCTGATGCACTCGGAATAATTTTTGTAATTTCTCATGCAAATATTGGCAGGTTGAGTACGTGCTTCATAAAATAACAAGCAGAAAAATAGGGTGATTTGTTCACAAGCATCCAGAAGTGCTGTTGAGCTGAAGAAATCACTTGGCATGTTCATGCTCTACCAAAGTATTAGAGGTGGACTCAGCTGCACAAGTGCGTGCAACCTTCACACCGCTGCCAAATAACAGATGTGCAAAGACATTTCATAGGAGATTTTGCAGAAAGAATTGTGATAATGTTTGAAATACCTACTTAGGGTGAGGTTTCTCTCTGCACTAGTTATTTATACTCTCTTCAGCCACACTTCTCTAAAGAAACTCATTATGTCCCTGTGTCTAAATAGTTTCAGGACTTTTGAGTCTGTTAATTAGGCCTTTGAGTTCTGGTAACGCAGGACCTACATCCAAATCTTTCGTAGTGGTGTGTGGCCAAATGTGCTAGACAAACCTCAGGAATTGTTAGCGCAGTTCATACACCATCAACTTAAGGACCTTCTGCAGATGGTTTCATGCCTTTCAGAAGCTCCTGAATGCATTTACCTTGTTTGTGGAGAGGTCCTAGGTCCATGTCTCTTTGCAGAGGCTGTCTGGATAATCACTTGTTTATACTGCAGTACCCGAGCGTAGTCCCTGCTGTAAGCACCTCTGTGATCCCTCAGTGCTGAAGGTGTGTCCATGCTTCCACCCAGCTTCTGCAGCATTCTTTCTTCATACCTGCACCAAATGCTCCTCCTCTGCTTAAGCATCTGGTAAATTAGTGTAAATTTTGCAAATGATGAAATTACCACTTGCTTCACTTCCAAGCTGTCCCCGGGTAGCTGCAGTTGTGTTCAACTGAGTGTGAGGTTACCCAAAGCTCGAACAGACGTGTGGACCCCAACCACCTGAAAATGGAAATTATGTACCTAGGTGCTGTATGACGAACGGACTCCACATGCTCAATACTCACCCTTCTTCGTCCTCATAGTCCCACATACCTTTTTTTTTTTCCCCCCAGATTTTTTGTTAAGCCTTGTGTGCTCACGGCTTAAAGCACGGGTTCAAGTCTCTGCCATGAGCCACTGTTACAGGACAGAAACATCTCCAATCTCAAGTTACTGGGCAGAGTTAGAACTGATGGTTGGACAACATACTCCTGTCCTTAGTAACTTTTCCTCGCTCACAGAGTCACACCCTCGTGACTAACACATGAAGTTGGTCAGACTGCTCAATTTGAAGGCTTTTTCCCGATTCACTGAGGATACTTCAACTCGGTCTCAGGTAAGCGTGAAAAAATATTACTGCGACTAGCGCTGTATGTATCAGACTACTGAGTTCCTGCTCAGCACCAGAAGACAACTTTTTCCGAAGCTGTCAACTATGCGAGGGATGTAATTTAGGATTGGGTGTGACTGGAGTACTCTGTGTACTCTGCCTTCATTAAGCCCTACCTGATGTTTCATGTGTGCCCCTGAGCACAGAGGGGGCAGGATCTCGCCATCTCAGTACTTGGTATGTTCCTGCTGTGCTCCAGTGTGCAGCTTGGGCCAGCACAAGAGGGGACGTGCTTTATTTTTGAGTGGATAAGGATTTAGGACATTATTTACCTAGGTTTCAGGGTATTCTGGTGGGTATGATCCACCCAGCATTTCCTTTTAGTTGAAGTGTGAAGAGTTTGGGCACTGTGCCCATTTTCAGAAGCAGTTGAGATGATGCAGCTTTGGATGAAAACAAGATTCCCATTTATTGGTAACTCATCCTAGTTCTGGAGGCAGCTGTTCTTTGAGGAGACAGGATAGCCAAGCTGCTCCTGAAGGGAGGTCCTGGGATGGGAAGGGCTGCAGCTGGTAGGATCTTGGGCACCTGGAAAAACCCAGAACACTGAGCTAGTGGAAATGTTTCAAGCAGGAAACAGTAGGGGATGATCTTCTTGTAGCCTTCACCTCCCTCCAGCTGTCACGTTCTACTTGTTTTGGTTTCATTCTTTACCCTGTACAATCCCAGCTTTGTTGAATGCTCCACAGAAGCATCCTGCGTGGGAGCTTGAAGTTAATGGCGTCAACTTCATGGCTAATCCACGCCTAGTTCTGCCATTACTAGGAGGGTGTTGGCTTATTATCCACAGCACCATAACTGGGGTGATTAACCCCAGATATGCAGAGGTGTTACCCGTGGGGCACCAGAGACGTGAGGGCAGCCCCAGCCTGGGGCAGAAGACTTAATGGCAAATCTGGTCACTGACAGCGAGCGTTTGGGCTTCTGTGCAGAACACGGTCGTTTTTAAAGAAGCTAAGGAGCGTCCTGGTGCCCGAGTCAGGGCGTGTTGCTAAGAAGGAAGGTGTTTGGCTGGCCCCGGGGAGACGTTTGCCTTCGTGTTTGTGGCGCAGGGAGGCAGTGAGGTGACGGCCTGTGAACAGGAGCCACATGGTGCCTCTTGGCCTTGAAGCCCTGGGAGAGGCTTGGGACTGAGCTAATGCAGATGAGTCCAGGGAGGCCTTGGACCAAGTCAGGCACCTCCCAGCTGCGCTCCGCAATGGCAAAGCCTCAGCCCCTGCGTGTTATTTCCTCCTGACCTGGCTGCGTTCTCGCATGTGCCATGACTGCTTCAGCGTGAGGGTCCCCCTCCTTCTCCCCCCTCGCTTTACCCTGGTCTTCTGAGGCCTGACAGATGTTGGCTTGAACCCTCAGTACGATGACGAGAATGAATGGAGACCTTCCCTTTTGGTGTCTTAGGCCACCAAGTGATACAAAATACAACTGCTTTATCTGGTGGTGTTTTTGAAGAGAAACAGCTGTGGCTGCTGTGCCTGACTTGGTGCCATCTCTGTGCTTGGTTGGTGTGTAACAGAGATGTCTTTAGGGACTGAAGGGTCTACATGCCCTTAAACCTTGTTTCCATAACCTGGTGACAGCCACACAGCAGTCCAGTTCAAGTTGATTGCAGAGAACTTGAAAACAATTGTATATGTCCATTGTGCAAATGCCAAAAGCAAGGAAGTCTGGGTTTCAGATGCCTTCAATTAAAAAGCATGTTAATAAAGATACTACAAGGATAAGCACACTGGGAAGCTGATGTTCCAGACTGTTGGTGGGAACATGAGTCAGGCAGTGTGCCCTCTGCCAGCTGACATGGGACTGGCTCCAGAGTCCGGCGGGTGTTCCCTACCCGGCTACAAGGGTGGTGACATTAGGACTGTTGTTCAGATTGGAGCGGGGGTAACGCTGGTGAGATCGCTTTTCAGGGTCAGGAAAAGCATTTAAGAGGAGCCGTGGGCTGCCTCTGCAGCTTGGGTAGATACTGCGCTGGGGGTGAGGCCAGCGTTAAAACGTCAGATACTGCTCAGCCCTCTGTGAGCCACAGATCAGGAACCCACAGGAGGAAAAGCCATGCTGGGTCTAAAAGTGGAGTGGGGCTGTGTCCAACTCGATTTGCCGTGTGGGTACGCCCTGTCCATGCCTTAACTGCAGCCCAGGGATGGATGGATGGATGGGATCTGCCTGGGTCGAGGCAAAAGGCTAAGCACAAGATAGCCAGAGAGCACCAACACGCCGTGCTGCAGAACGGAGCTGCCTTGGCACTTACCACGGGGCATCGGTACCGCTGAGTAACGGACACTGCGCAGGGACTCAGCCAGAGCTACAAACACCACATCGCAAACGTATTAAAAAGAGAAGAGTTTTTATTGGTTATATACTGTAGAGCTGACAATGTTTGAGTCAGGAAAGACATGCAGATAAAGTGTGTGTTTACATTTGGCATGCAGACTAAGAGCACTGTGTAACTGGAAGGTGGTGAGCACCATCTGTATCCGCTGCACAGGCAGCCTGGGGTGGCTCTGCTGAGCATGCTGAGACGGGGAGAGTTTGGAGAGGGTGAAACAATGCTGATAGCTCTATTGGAGATAAAAGTTTGGTTTAGGGAAACAGGCAATACTGTAACCCTGGAAAATTTGCTTAACTTGGATGAGTCTGTGATTACGAAAAGATTTCTTGCATTAGTTGTCTTCTAACTAAGCTGCCCCAGCCCAAATATATGTCTGCAAATACAAAAAAATAGATTTATTCTCTTAAAAATACATTCCATGCAGCCTGGAGTGCTGCTTCCCCAAGGCAGGAGCCTGCATTGCATGCTGGGCAGCTGAGGAAGGCGATCCTTTGGGTCCTCAGGTTACTGACCATCAGAGGCATCTGCAGACGATGGCTTCACGGTTCATCACCTGCAGAGCAGTCTCCTGGAGGCTGGCCTTGGAGCAGCGCTTTGACCACTCCAGTGATGTGCAAGGGTGGCAGAGATGAGGTCTACTATATTAGTGATGACACCAATGTGACTATTGCTTCGATCTGTAGCTAGGAAATTGCTCATGTCAAGTGTCTCTTGAAGCACCAAGGTGCACCATTCTGCCCTGTGCTTCCTGCTTTTTTCCTTTCCTGGAGGAACGTCCGCAGGAGGACTGTGGGTCTCCCCTCCATGTCCACCAAGCTGCAGGCTGACAACGCACAGCACCAGTGGTTGCCCTGCCACGCTGGCACCCCCCACGCTGGTGGAGCAGCTGGGGAGGCGTTGCTCTGCGTGCTGCAGTGGTGTTTCTGGACACGAAGGAAGCCACGCAGCGAAGCAGCTCAGGCTGGTGCCAGTCATTCCGGGGGAAGCCACTGGCAGCTCTCCCAAAGGGACCAGTGTCTCCATTTCCTTGGGAGAAGTAAGCACTGACACTTCCTCTGTACAGCAAATACATTTACAACTTTGGAATTACCCAAGCGCTTGATGCGCAGCCTTGTGGCATCATCGAGCCCACTGAAAAGCCTGTTATATTTATATGCTAAAATTACAAATACTTCTTTAGTGATGGCAATATTTACACATATACTCTATTTTACAGCTGTTCAAAAAAAGTGTGCAATTTGAGTAAAACACATTGTGTTTTCTGAAGTCATTGCTTTAAGTTTCATAATACAATCAGCTCCTATTGCACTCATGATTAGAGGGCATGGCCCCTTTCAATTTTAAGGAGGGTTTAATCTCAGTTGTGGTAAAAACAACCCAGTGTACAGTTACTGAGTGACATCTGTGTTCATTATTTACAAGCAGTGAGTCTAGAGCAAGAGTTGAAGGTATGTGCTGTAAAATATTGGAGAAAGGACTGAGGCAGCTGGAGAAAGGAGAGACATCACCTGTGAGATGCACCTGAGAGCAGACAGTGCCGAAGAACTGCATTGCTGGGTCAGCAGCTGGGGCTCCTGCTGCCTGCGGAGAGCCAGCCGAGCAGCAGGGTGAAGCCCTCTGGTTGCCTGTGGCTAAGGAAAAGCCTGGTCCTGGATGACAGAAGGGAAAAAACCAACAGCTACTGCTGCTGGTGAATTTTTCCCTTGCATGTCCCACATGGGGTTGCGTTACCGGGATGAGCTCTGGGGTTGAAAAGCCAAAGTTTTGTGGGTAGGAACAGGGACGCCTGTATTAACCCAGCACGTCGTGTCTTAGGGACGCAGAACTTTTCTGTCCAGGACTGAAACTGGTTCCCTTTGGGGGGAGCTTTGGAAGCACCACGCTAAGCTGGATCCATGCCAAGAACGTGAGCAGGCCGGTGGGTGCGCGCGGGCACCCAAGTGTCCTGTGGGATATGGACCGCTGTCCTGCAGCAGGACGGGGATCAGCATCGCTAGGAGGAAAGCCGTAGAGTCCCTGCTGAAAGCCATCCTCGTCCTCTCGAGTGCGGATGTGCTGGCCTCCCCCCAAGCGGGGAGGTGCTCAGAAAAATCCTGCTTCTCTGCGAGACTGACCTGTGATGCCAAGCAGATCGTGGGCAGCGGTTCTGCCACGGTGACCAGAGCTGGGTTTGTACCATACAGCTGCAGCACTGCTCGGCAGCAGGTTTGGGAATCTAAAGGGAAGTAAATAATTGCTGTGTGGTCTGAAGAGCAGGTACCAGCAAGACACCGCCAGGTTCAGCAAGCGGGGTGCTGCAGGAGGCGTTCGGGTGGCACCTGGGGGAGCAGCCGCACTGGCACGGGAGGGACAAGGGGGTGTGCGCACCGCTGTCCCCCATGCAACAGATAGAAGAGGCCCTGAGGCCGCGTGTTTAGTTCTAAAGGGAAATACTTTCTTTAAAATGAAAATAAGGGCCAAAGGGTCAGAATGCAGCGTCCTGAGGCTGGCAGAGTCTAGCAAGTGAGCCAGCCCTGGGAGAGCCCTGCTGGGCTGCGACGCTGCTGCTCAGGCTGCAGTTGGGTTCCTCAGCCCTGGGAAGCCGGCGGGGCCGGGGCAGGAAGCAGATGCTGGTGGAGCCATCAGTCTCAGTAATGGCTTTTTTTGTGTGGTGGCGGTCCTGCCATGCAGTTAGTCTCTGAGCAAAGCTCTCGGGGTGGATACTGCAATTTCACAGGCTTATTAAAAAAGAAAATACGTTGTGGTTTCAGATTGCAAAATGTCTACTAATTTTCAATATTTCCTGATAAACATGGGACGGGGGGAGGCCTTTCAGAAATCTGAATGTAACTTCAGAATTTCAGTTTCTTTCACTTTTACTTTGGATTTTAAGTTTAAACTTTTTTTTTTTGCCATTATACTTGATATATTTATCCCATTCTCTACTAGCGCTGCCCTGTCATGAAATAGTAAGAGATAACAATTAATATAATTTATTTTAATATAATTTAATTTTATGGTTATTAGAGCTGCCACTTAGTACTAATTTAAAAGCATTATCTTTTTGTCATGTTATGCGCTTGACACTTATACATGTCATAAAATATAAAAGAATAAATGAAGGGTTAAAAAGATAGATTTGGGAAACCATCTAAAAACTGCAAAAGGACTTTTTTCCAAAATAATTTTTCCCTTCCTCCAAACAATCTTTATTACAAAAAAAAGGTGACTGAAACACTTTCCTTTTATATAAATGTTTTCATAGATATTTTTCCAACCAGCTCTGGTTTTTTTTGATTCATTTGCCTCTCAGAATTGAGGCATATAATTCCAAGGGAGAGGGAGGAGCCAGAGCACATGGACGTGCACGTACGGATACTCACACGCGCACCGTGGTAGCTGCTTGTCTGGAAGGTGCGATGTGGGAACGAGTGGAGGTTGCAACTCAGACATGGCAGCTGCGGGGTCGCAGCACCTCCAAACCAGGGAAGGGACCTTTTCCCTTCTGCAGCACTGTCCTTGTCCCTCCACAGAGAGGGGCACCTGTTTCTGGCAGGCAGAAGCAAGCCCTGCGGGGAGCTCAGTGGTGTTTGTGGACAGGACAGGAGAAGCGTGGGCCAGCTCTGCAGCTGCGTGGGGTGTACGGGAAAGGGCTGGCAGAGCTCTGGCCGTAGGAGCCAGATGCAATCATTGTGCTCAGAGCAGCTGCTGCTCAAACACCTGAGCACCTCATGGAGCTACAGGGGTGGTGTCTTCCCCGACAGTGATGCCAGCTGCACTCAGTGGCCTGTGGGCACTGAAGGGGTACCGCACCTCTGTCTTTGAAGCAGCCTCTGACCATACCTGGTCCCAAATATGGTGGATGGGGTGGTTCTCAAGAGGAGCATAGACCTAGGCTGCCTAGGTAGCCATACTGGAGCTCATCTTAGGGTCTAATCTTGCTGTCTTGACCCTGTTTTTGGAAGGAACAAGGACATTCTGCTTGTCTACAAGGAAAAGCACTTCTTTCTTTTTCCCTTAGAGCGCAACTGCTGAGAACAAGCAGCAGAGTTGTTGCCTGCAAAGTGTGATGGACATAAAGCTTCAGGTAAAAAAGCACCTCAGTCCAAGTTAGAAGGAAGGTTCACTGCTGTGTGAACTGCTGTTGGTTTGGCTCAGAGGATGGCTTCTTGGTGCAAGATCTCAGCTGGTGATGAGCAGGTCAGGAAAAGCTTGTTGCAGAGACTGACAGCAATAGGGAAGAAACTACTTCTAAACATTTTCTGCTCTCCTTCCCTCCTAATGTGTAAAGCAACCAGTGGGGAATGGTTTCCTCCTGCCAAGACATGGGGGGTGCTGGAAACACATGTTCTGAGGTGACCATAATCCAAGCCAACAAGGGTGTATTAGGAGAATGCAAACTCTCTCAGGAACTGAAAGCTTTCAGTTGTGGAGCTGTGTAGGGCTGGTGGACCGCAGTCACAGGTGGGATTTTGTCTAAATGCAAGTGATTACCAAGAAGTTCTCTCTCGTCCAGGGAGTACCATCATTCAAAGTGGCTATGCAGTCACCGCTTCCATATGGAGACAGATCTGTCATCCTATGAAGGAGATTAAGTTTGCAGGTACAGAGATGAGAAGTGGGAGTCCCCTGAGCAAAGTCTCTGCAGCTGCCTCTTCAGCAATGAAGAAAAAGAATTCACTGGTAAAGCTCCTGTACCTTGCAAATCGCATTAGAAAACTGGTTTCAGGCTAACTGAAGCCTCTGGAGAAGCTACCCACAGGTGTGATGCCCGTGAGCTAGGTACTGTCCTCCACTGTGCAGCGTGTCCATTGAGTGGAAGGGAATACAACTCATCTCCGAGATGTCGTCCGGCAGGCACGGGAATCACCCTGTAAATGACAACCCCCCAGCATCACAGACTGGCCAGGACCTGCAGCTGCCTCTGGCAGCATTTTTGCTCTGGAGAGTAGTATCATGGTTGCCCCTAGGCAGCCATCCAAAGCCCATCAGGATCTCTGCCCGACGGTGGGGCAAAGGAGGGCAGTGGCAGGATCAGTTTGGAGGATAAAAGCTCTGTCAGCGTTGACAGTGGAGTAAGCCCAAAGCAGAATGACCCAGCCCTGCCCCACACAGGCACAGCCTGTTATCTTTTTTTCTTCATGCTGTAGCATACCCAGCACCCACTTCCACACCCAGCACGTGGAGCTGGCAAGTGAGACGCACACCACCTGACAGCACAGAGGAGATGGAGCTGATCTAATGTGCTAATCTCCATCTGCAAGGTGTTCACGCTCCTGTTACAGTCAGTGGAGGTCTGGGCAAGACAGCAGATCCAAATGATGTTATGGGGACCTGACTTTACCCAAGTTTTTATTTGCTGTTGACCCAGTCTGTGCAGACAAAGGAAGCCCAGCCCAGCCTCAGGTACAGAAGTCTCCATCTGGCCAGATGAATGTCACTGTGGATGACACCTCTCAGTGACCACACAGAGTATTGCTGTGGAGTCCCCTTCCTCAGCTACCAACAGGGACAGTGTGAGTTCACTGCTCTCTACTGCAAACTTCAACCATCACTAAATGCCAGTCTGCAAAGCTCAGCTGGGACCGTGTCCCTCTGGACTCTTAATTTTGTGCAACTTCACCGACAGGTAGGACTATGTAGGGCGCTCAGCTGCCTCACTGCATCCTGCTGCTCTCAGACTCAGCAACTCCTGTGCATGTCCAGTAAGATACACTGATGGCAGGGTTGAGGTCTTATTTCCTCCTGTGGGTGATCCATAAATGGAAAGATGCACTTTGCTCTGGGCAGCTGCACAGGCAAGGAGAGAATGCCAGAAATCCTCTGTACGCACATAAGCGTGGCTGTGCACCGAAGAATTAAAGGCTGCCTGGAGCCCTCTGAAGGAAGCCACCTGTGAGGAGGCTGGAATACATGGTTTTTCATATTTCAGCCAATAGGTCACGGTCATTATAATGTGGGCCGTTTTCCACTTCTTTATGTGTCCAGAAAGATGTGTTTTAGGAGGCAGAGCAGCAGGTATGTAGCAGCAGACAAGCACCCTAGTAGTACAGCAGCCAGCTGAAGCTGGAAAGTCAGGGGCTCTGATTTTGTCTGATTTCTTTCCATTGCCGATTGTCCAATGTGTGCCAGGGGATGACTGGATGCAGTGCCTCTTACTCCCTGGAGAAAATTTTTAGCCATAAAGCTAGCTGAAACAAGTTTAGAACAGAAAAATAAGGTAGTATGTTTTACCAGTATAGGCAATAAGTAGAATAATTTACCAAGGTAATACAACAGACACTCCAGCTCTGGGGAGCGCTAATTTAAGACTGGATTTCTCCTAAGAGGTTTACATTCATTTGCACAAGTTCTCTGAGTTATGTTACTGGGAGATCAGTTCAGATACTAGCTTCTTGCCTTGTAACTCTCTTTTCTGGATGGGCCTTGAACTCACATACCTGCTCCTCTGCTTGGAGACCCAGTGGAGCGTGTAGGTTGGTTTCGGGGTCCTTCAGCTCCGTCTTAGTGGCTGGTCTTTTCCCTGGTGTGTCAATCTGTGAGAGGTACTCAGAAGAGCCGTACTGTTTTCTTCTGGAACTAAGCACAAAATCTTTGCTTTCGTCCTGTGCAAAGGAAAATAAAGAGGGTTGGGACTCGGGGACTGTGAAGGGGTCTGGAATAGTGCTGGGGTTTTGGTCCTTGGTTTGCAGTGCAAGATGCTCTGCATGCAGGCCAGCTCTGGCATGTCCTCACTTATGGCTATTTCACAAAGAATTTTTTTAAAAAAACCCGTCCAGTAATTTTAACTCGTGTTATGGGTGTGGAGTCTTTTGCTCAACTGAGTGACCCATGCACAAATCTGTGCTCAGCCTGCATGGCTTGCTGGCCCAAAGTGCTTGTATCCGCAAGGGATTAATGGCAGCAGAAAATCCCACAGTTCAGTGACTGAAGCAGTTTCTTAAAAACATTGAGTTTTAACAACCGTAGACAGGAGGTGCCAGCAACCGAATCTCCCATTTTCTTGGCAATGAGGATGTATGTCCTACACTGGTTTCCTGCAACAGGCATCTAAATAGCACTTTATACTCACTAATGTTTTCTTGAATGTCTGCAGAGACATGGGATCGTACCCTGGGATCCCGGTGCCTACAGTCTGCCTTAGGGCTGGTTGGAGCACCCGTGTCTTTTACTGAGGCTGCACCTCGCTGTGAGCCATGGGGTGAGGAGTTCCTGTCACCCTCCAGCTCCCCGGAGTGCTTTTGCTGTCACTGGCTGGAAAACCTCCAGCACACCATAAGCACCATCACATCAACATCAGAAACAAAACAAATCATTACAGTGGTAACTTACAATTGCAGTAACATCACCAGCTCCTGAGCAAAACACAACGGCTGCACGGTACTCCTGAAGGCTTTATCAGCTCAGCTCGCTTTGGGGATGGCATTGTGCTTGCTGAAACACACAGTGTGCAGCCCTGTGAAGGGGCTGGCAGGCACTAGTGGAACAAATTTGGTCCCTGCCCTATGGCAAAAGAGAGAGCAGGGAAGATAGAGGCAGGAGCCCCTAAGCCTGGCAGAAAAGCATCTCTGAGATGGTCACCAGGCTTTGATGGGCTCTCAGAAAGAAGCTGTGACATCCAGTGGGTCTGGATGGGCAGACATCTGCCCTGAGCTGCCCCTGCTGTGGATGACACCCAGCAAACACTGGGCCTGACCTTTCCCTACAACAGAAGACAGACACGAGCAGCAGCAGCACCTTGGCGAACAGGCACAACACATGGACGGGTCCCACTGGGACTTTCAACCAACCATGGGCCAGAGGTAAACTGTGGTGGACAAGGCTGCTCATAAAAGTGAGGTGATAACTTTAATATAATGACCAGATCTCTATTTCTGATGCAGTAGTTGTCTTCAGAGATGAGGTCACTGGGTAAGCATATAAGTACTCCCTCCCCTGCGCATGTGACAGTGTCAGTCCCATCTCTGCTGTCAGGCTGCATGCATTTATGACTAACAACCCAGATACACTGGTCTCAAAGGATTTCGCGGGTGAAGAGCTGAGCCAAGGCCATAAGGCTGGCTACACACCATGTGTCAATGATGCAGACCAGTACCTCCTGGTACCACACCAGAGCCAGGTCCGTGCAGAGCTCAGCATGCTCCATGGCACCACAGGAGGTGATGGGACCCCAAAAGACAATCAGCTGGTCACTGACAAACACCTGGGAAGCTGCTCTGAACAGCCTGTGCCCTCAGGATTTGCACAAAACAGAACCCTTGGACAAAGTTACTGAGGTCCAAGGAAGATGCAAACACAGTGACTGGTGTGGTTGGCTGCTTAAGTAGAAGCTTATGTAGCATCAGCAAGGGTGAAATGGTGACAGCGGATGCACTTTCTATTAATCCCTAAGCAAGGGGTGAGAGACAGCTCATCCCTGGATGCTGTCAGTGAGACCCACCCACCGTAAGAAGGTACACATAGCTTCACTTGAAGAAAAGCCTACCTTTAGGTTTTCACCTAATTTATGCAGCACATAGCCCAGCTCCAGTCACATTCACGTCACAGCCACAAGACAAACAAATTAAGTGCATTCATCATGCTTTGCTGCCTGCTTATTTGCTCGCTGCCTGCCAGTGCCTTTGGACTAATTCAGGCATTGCAAATTTTCAGCAGTCGAACTTCACGCCAGAGAAAATACCAACTTCATTATCTGAAACATGAAGCTCAGTGGAATGACTGCTTGAGGTCTTGCATCTTCTCAGGTCTTTTATGGAAGCCTGACGAAGTCTGCAAGCACTAGAGGGAGCTGGTCCTGAGGCTGCAGCATCCATCCATCAGCACCTACTGCTTTCTGGGTCTCCCAAAACAGCGTTTTAAAGAGCTGCTGCTTCTGTAGCACAGGGATCGCTAAGAGCTGCCATTACCTCCTGTGGCTTTGTTAGAACAGAAGGCTGGAATTACACCTTGTGCCTTGGCATCTCCTTGCAAGAATTATTTCCAGGTGCTCAGTTTGGGTCTGTCCTGAGGGACAGGATAACAGGCTGAGCCTCCACCTTGCCTTAGGCTCCTGCTGTGCTGCAGCAAACAGCACATCGTGAGTCAGCCATCATGAGTATTTCATGGAGGAGGAAGATGTATACTGGCAAAACCAGCACAGACCTTGTGTTTCCCAAAGAGGATTCTTAAGGCAATCTCAGCTTCGGACAGTGGAGCTATTAAGAGGTGCCAGTGATGTCTTCACAGGAAAGCTGAACGTGCAAAGTTAGCACAGATCAGTGCCAAGCCTTCTGCTAGAGAAATAATTACATCTTTAACTGAAACACAAAGCCCAGCAGAAACAGACTGTTTGTGATATGACATATTATAAGCTCTAAGACACCCTTCAAAGGCAGATACTCCGGGTTTTTTTTTTCCAAGGGCATATGCAATAATTTGAGCTGCCCAGATACATCAAGTTTGGTATATCTGTGTATCTGCAGTCTTTCAGGGTAACTTGATGCTCCTCCTTTAGCTCCTTGAAGCTAAAAATATACTTAATTTATGACCAAGAACTCAGATTTGTGACTATGTGGTGTCAGGGTGATGTTGTTTTAAAGTATGATGCAGAGAGATACCTAACTTAATGCTCAATGCTATGTGAACTAACCACGCAATTGCTTTCCTGACTGCTTGTCGCTGCAGATGCGGGCAAGGCTGGAAGCCAGGTAATTCAGCAGGGTAGCCAGGATGACCACGCAGAGGTCAGGCTGTCCTGTCAGGCAGACTTCAGCAGCTGTTGCAGGCACACCTAGCAAATTTGATCTGACAGTGACCTTGAGACCACCTGCGGAATGTACTGCAGAGCTACACTCAGCCCTGGGTGCACTCCTAGGGGGAAGATGGGAAAGAAAATCCGAGTGCCCATCCTTTAGGGATCCATGACCCAGCTGCAAGCGGAGACCTCTGCAGCTGTGGGACTCGAGGTTGTGGGTGCTGTGAATTCGAACTCCTGGGATAAAGGGAGGCCCAGTGATGGACATAAGTTTCCAAGCACGTAAGTTGCCGCTATGCAAAAGGACAACCTCAGTCATGTCAGTTCTGCTGGATTCATGAAAGAGAAGTGCAGAGTGACCCTGGCCAGGGAGATGATCTTGGCTTGGAACTTCCACCCCACAGGTGAGACAGAAGCACACACGCCCTTGTCCCCATGATTTCCATCATCTGCTTTACGCACAGTGTCTGGGTGATGCTATTCCTAGGCATCCCCTTCAATACAGGGAATTTGGGTTGCCCTCTGGTGCTGATGAATGGCAGACATCACGCCTTAGGTCCATGATGTATTCTTAGTGTCCAAATGTAGCTGTAAGGCCAAGCTGCACTTTGTGACACCAGGCAATAGACTCTGCAAAGCAAAGCAACCGTGCAAATTCTTCTGTGCTTCTCCTTGCCAGAGAAGAGAAGTTTTGCAAATGTAAAACTCCTTTCGTATCTTCGTGACTTCATCTTTGTCAATACCAGAGCCATTTGGTTATGAATCTGTCCCCTCTGCCACAAGGCCTGTCAGATTACTCAGCTGGCTCCTCCTGAAGACTGGCAGTGGCAGCAGCTGTGTAGAGCAGCATTAACTACAGAGCAGAGGCAGGAGCTGCAGCAGGAAGCACAATGTGGTTTAATGGACCAGAGGGACACTTGGTGCCAGTGAGCTTGCTTGGAATACACTGGAGCCTGCAGCTCCGGTGGTAAGTAGAGCTCAAGTCTGCATGTGTCAGCCTTGCTTTAAGGGACTCCCCTCACTGGTACCAAAGAACAGGAAAAGAGCACAGCCATCCCTGTGGCTCTTGCTTCTTTTCAGGTGGCTTATCGACACAGACCAAGAAGGGAGCAGCCCTGTGTAACCAGCCACCATTCATCTGTTCAGGAGATGCCCAGGAAGCATTTCCAGTCCAGCTCTGAGCTTCACATGGGGAAACCATGCAGCTCACCAAAAAGAGCTATATCTCTATAGCTGCTGTTAGAGCTACAGCTCTATCTGAGGCACAACCCTCAGATTTGAATAAATCTGCTCATTTTCATCATTTTTTCATTACTACAAATTGACAGTGCCATCCAAAGCCACTCTGAAAAGCATACCATGTCCTACATAAGCTGTGACTATGCCTTCTCCGATCTTGGCAAGACCAAATGCTGCTATATAGGTATTCATATGGGATTACAAGACCCAAGCAGATGGATCTAATTTCAAGATGTCTAAATTGGGTACTTCACATATGAGATGCTCCTCTGAAGACAGCAGGAGCTGGGAGAGGGCAGCTGTGGCGGTGTGCTCTGCCCCTTTCCCCTCCTCCCCCGGCTCCTGCT
The DNA here is from genome assembly GCA_002844005.1 of Limosa lapponica baueri. Classification (NCBI taxonomy): domain Eukaryota; kingdom Metazoa; phylum Chordata; class Aves; order Charadriiformes; family Scolopacidae; genus Limosa; species Limosa lapponica. The sequence continues at coordinate 45,672 of KZ507299.1, forward strand.
CAAGCCATAACCATCAGTGGGAGTGTGATGAGTTGCACCTGCACTTTGGGGGGCTGGCTGGCAACGCAGCCAAAACACTGTCTGGAGTGGGGTCCTAGATACTTCATTCCCATGGTAACATGACTATAGGTCAATTATCTCACTCCAGAAATAGTGCACAGCCCCAGAGCCCTTGGAGCTCTCCTGCAGGGCAGCGGCTGCAGGCCAGGATCTCCCCTGGAGT